>JASFAX010000693.1:0-57469 GCA_030737875.1 Allium sativum
CATGTGTGAGCGTGAGATAGACATTAATTATAATATCGGCAAAGATAATGATTTCAAACTGTTTTGGGTTATAGTAAGGTAAAACCATCCGTGTTTATGTGGGGGCTGGTCTTACTATTATCCTTTGATTTCAAAAAGGATTTTTCAAAGTTAAATAAATTGTTTGTGCTGTGAATTTATCATTGGAAGTATTCCAGACTGATCCGGGTGAATTTTTCTTTGCTTCAAATGTGCTCGGGTTGGACCAAGTATATTCACTGGTTAGGTTTTCACTTGGAGTTCAGGAGCTAGAAGCAGGAGGCTTCACAATTAAATATATAAAGTGTATTTCCGCTATGACAGATATACGTTGTACTCTGATGATTGGTATGTATATACAGCTTCTTTTGTATAAAGAAATTTGATATATTATATTTTATTTGTTCCGTTGTGAGATTCTGATGTGTTCTTCTTTTTCTTCTATTCTAATATTTCTTTCTTTCTTTTCTCACCTTTTAAATTCTTTCTAATAACAATCTAGTGTTGTACGATACTTGGGTTTTGGCAGGTAATATGAGTTACATATTATTGTCGAAATTCGAGCATCGAATTTCCCGCCGGGTCGTTACAACAATATTTCTTATTTACTGCCCTATTATTCTGCTTATACGAGATACAAATCATAAATGAATATATTGATATTACATATATACATATATGGAGAATATATCATAAGAATGAAAATCCAACAAGTCGTGCTTCATGTGGCATGTGCTTCTCAATAATATAGTATACATGTCTCTTGATACATTACATACTATATTGATATCAACTTTAAATTAGTTTTGCAGTGTTGTTATTTACTATGAGTAGTATATTAAAATGTGCATAAATATACCAAATATATTTATAATATTGTATGAACGAAGATGTAAATTAGATGCCATGATAACACATTTATGATCATGAAATCATATATATATATATATATATATATATATATGTGTGTGTGTGTGTGTGTGTGTGTGTGTGTTACATAGTATGTAACTATGTATATACATATGTATAGTAACATATGTACAAATATGACATATCAAAATTGCAGTATGCATGTAGCATTGTATCTCATGCAAAAGGGAGTCCATCTTAATCAAAGTGCAAGTTTCATTAATAATTTAATATGAACAAGTTGATGCATACGAATAATACTTAAGTTTAAAGTTAGTTCAAGAATATAACCAACTATTCACACATGTATATAAAAGTATTCAACAACTTATAGGAATTATTCCTTTTGTTAAAACCAATCAAGTATTTTATTTGTTAAAGTGCATGCTTACACATGCATGAGTTCACCAAAACATGTTTTTAGCAAAGGGTGTTAATGACACAATTAAATATTCAAGAGGTTTATTTATAAGATATGTTTCATTTTAATGAATCATATTCATCAATAATTCACATTTTTTATAAGATAAGCGCTGGTTATTATATATGTATATATATAAAAGAAGGAAGATAAAGTGTATATATATCAAATATGAACACCATGTTTAAGATTTAAACATGATTTTAGACCTAATGGTTTGTATACTACATAAGTCAAAATATGTATTTGAAAATAAAATATACAAATCAGATTTGCATTATAAAATCAATAGTCTATCTAGCTACATAGGATAATCATGTAAATAAATTCATGTATGCTAGTATAAACCAATTTTGAAAACAATTTAATATCCAGTAGCATATTCAATAGTATGTATTATATACAATATACGCCCATCAAAATTGGCAAAATTATAATGGGTTTGGCATTTATAATTATATTAGAAACCAGCATATATACATTTCATGTCTTAAACAATTGCACATATTGAATCAAATTGATCTGTACACACACATTGTTTAAGAAAAATTACTCACATTCAATCAAATATTGTTATTACATAGAAATACATATTTTAAAATAAATAAATTAAAATCAGATCCAAAATTGATTCGACATCTTCGATTAATCAAAACTAGCTTTTAATTAGTCTACAGGGTTCCATAGTTCATCAAATAGCAATATCAAATTAAGTTAATTTTATAATCAACTATGATTCATTTCAATATTTTATATCATATATAAATTCATTTATAGTAAAACAAGTTTATATTTGGTATCAAATACAAATTTATAATAACAGCGAAACAATTTCACTTTTACAAATGAATTTACTCTATATTCTAATATCAGCGCTACAATACTATGGTTATCTAAGAATTCAAGAAGGCATGAATCAAAATCATAATTCAAAATAATGAATTTCGCAACCCTGATGCTTTGATACCACTGAAAGTAATTATGGGTTAATTCAATCTAATCGAAACCCATAATTTTAACATTTTAACATTTTAAAATATACAGATCTATGCAAATCAATAAATCAAAATTCATACCTTGTAGTGCTTGTAAAGTCCCCAATCTTGGATCATCTAAATTAATGGAATCGGCTATGAGCGCTCAAGGCTATGAGCGCTCAAACACATAGAAACGCATGAGGATCAAATCAATAGCTCAACAATACGCTGGCCTCTATCGGTATCCACACGAACGTTTTTCCCTTCGATCAAATAGAAGAGAAAAAGGATTTTGGTGCTAGCCGCCATATTAGTGTTTGATCGAAAAAGGTATATCGTCGGGCTTTAATTTTTAATCTTATATTAAAAATGAGGGTTCACGTCACTAATTAAAAAGGGAGTGATCAAGCCTTTATAAATCAAGCGTGTACCATTAATTAGGAAACCATTAGCATACCATTTCAACGCAACATAAAATATCAACAAATTTGATATTTTAATTATCTAGTTTATGTTTTTCATTTATAACGTTCTAAGTGTGTGACCCTATAGGTTACTATAACATTGGCAGTAATTTTAAATCATATTTAAAATTTTAAACAATGAGAGACATCTTGCAACACATCGTAGTTACCTAAGTTATAATAAGATAAATGATTCGATACAACCTTTTCTATGACTAGTGTCTAAATGTGATTTAATCCTTTTAACCAATCCAGGATTAAACTCGATGCATGGAATGTATCATCACCTTTATAATTTATCCTTTTATCTTGATCGATGAGTAGACTATATAAAAACAAATCAATATTTGAGCACGACCATGCATTTCATAGTCTCACTCAATCAAGAGGGCCCACGGATATCACTACAAATATTGTAGGGTTAAATTCCATCTAGATCATTCATAATTTTGATTTGATTCGAGATGTATCCAATAATCACCTTTATCGTCTACTCGTTTAAAAGTAATTTCTTATGATATTAAAGTACAAATATCCTCAAATAAAATTATAATGATTTTCAGGTCTGAGGACCATTACATTACTGTCACTATGAGAATAACTTATGATACTATTGATTATATTCCATGTTATTTTCTCACGTTGGGTCAGTCCAATACGCTATTCTCCAATACATATTTATGTAATTGACCTTAATATCACATATATTAATGATCAATAAGATATGATCATGAGTCAATCAACATACTAGTCTGAAATTTTATTTTTGTTCTATATAAACAATAAAACTGGACTAGGGACATTTAAGAATTACGATACTTAATATATTATATAATCTCATGTTCAAGTCACTTACTTGAACTATATAATTCCATATTATTATTCTAAGGACTTTTATTATGTTAATGTTTATATTACATAGTAAAAATGACATATATATTTATATATTTTATTCAAAATAAAATATAACATCAACAATGTTATTAATCCTATCAAATGGATTGCCTTTAGGGCATAAACTCTAGCAGTCCTCTGCAATATATATATATATATATATATATATATATATATGTACAAAAATTAAATTACTTACATGCTCCTTGGTTGTCGAGCAAACTCATGCTAGGATGTTATGTGTAGTATTATTAATATATTGAATAGACAAGGTAAGCTAACTATATGTATTTATTGAGAAAACTCAAGGTACATATACTATACTTAGACCATCATGATATGGTAGGTACGAGTGAGTAATTTCACCTCGATTTGTTGATCAAACTCAATCTCCGAGTAAAATTAGGAAAATGCACCAAGGGTTAGGAGTTGTATATGATACAACCGATAAGTTGTTATCCATCGCCGCGGAGTTATGACTTGCTGAGCAATCTCGAGGTTAGAGTTTCAAGATGGATGAGTCCTAAGACCTATTAGGGAAGTCATAAGACTTATGTGTTTCGAGTTAAGGTTTGATGACACACCAAAGGCTAGTGGAAGCGTGTTAGTAAAATGAAACATAAAGTTTGATCTTACTAATATTATAACAACATCCACTATGATTTTTCATAATAATCTACCATTTAAACTTGCAGAAAATGTTGATTCCAAAACTTTTTTCTAAAAACGACAAGCTAATTGGACCTAATTATGCCGACTAGCTAAGATTAATTAAGATAACATTAACTTATGAATGTCTTTGGACTTTTATTACATGTGAACCCAGAATTGAATCCGCTGCTAACGCAAACCCTGAGCTACTTGCTTATTTGAAATGATAATTAACCTGGAGATCGCCCTAGTTTTCTTGTTGTCTACCTTAGACAAACCGTTGCAAAGGAAACACGAGAACATGTCAGTCCATGAGATTTTTGATAGCCTCAAAGCCCTTTTTAGCGAACAGTCCTGGTTCACAAGGTACGAACTTTTGAAGAAACTGTTCAACACCAAAAGAACAATGCATAGAAAGCAGATGATTACATTCTAATGATGAAAGGATATATTGATAGACTTGCACAATTGGACGTAGAGATAAGCGACCACTACAAGAAAATATGGATTATATAGCATTATATCGTAGTGTTTTAACTAAAGGGCTATATATAAAATAAGACAAGTGAAAAAATAACTTTAAATTTAGCTATAAAAATAATAATCTGCTATACTTTCAACAACCAATTTTACGAAGCGGGAGCTCAAAATAAACGCGGCTTACTTTTTAACTTGGTAAAAAATTGGCCACGGAAAGTTAAAACTCCTTCCCTGTGACTTTCCTCTTCTCATTCGTCATCCACCAAAATTTTAAACCTAATTCCTCATTCTAAATTGATGACCGCTTCAAATTCATTAACGCATTCAGTCTATTTTCTACAACAGCCACTGTCACATCGATAAACTTCAGAAGCCATCACCACATCGCTTATACTTGCTCCGCCTAAAACTATCATTGTTTCTGCTAAAATTTGCCCTAATAGCGAGCACTGCGTCGATTCACTCCACCAGAAACTACCTCACTGATTCAATCAACCAGCGACGGCAGCATAGATTCACTCCATCATCAAAGACTATGTTGACGAAATCTCAAGATTTGTTTGGTAATTTCAGTTTTTTTTCTATCTAGTATTCCACACCAGAAACTATAAATAACAATTGCATATTATTTAGCGTTGACTCTGAAGTGTATACGTCCTGTATATGACTTTCATTTTTTTTCAATTCCTTTTTTCCTCGGTAATGGATTGTTAATGGTGTGTGATGTCTTGCCAACTCCTCCTCGCGGGTAAACAACAAATTGGAATGAAATGGTTATTTTTATTTCGCTATCTTTATAAGTTTGCTTCTATAATCCCTTTTTTGCCATTTGTTTATTACCTTATCTATGTTGTTCATTGTTGTGGAATTAGCTTGTTTCCTTATTCCTAAGATTGCCATTTTCAAGCATGTTTTGTTGTATGTGACGTAAAATAGAGAGTGTGCCCTTTAAGCATAGAGGTGAAGAGCCAAGTAAATGATAGTTTGCTCTGATATAATTAATAAATTAAGGGTAATCGGTTATGTATTTGTTAATAAATTACTTCAAGGAGATGAATCCTAAGAGACTAACATTGAATAACACTAATTAATGAGAATGCATGGATAATTAGTTAGGATGGTCCAATCTTGAACTTTAATGTTTGTTATGTACATATTTAAACAATATTAACCAAACTTGTGATGAACATTATATTCTTCACCAATTTGAAAAATGGATGATTAAATATCATGGAATATAGATAGGTTCATATATGAAGGAAGACAAATTATTGTTCAGAACTGATCTTTGTTCATGTATTAGAAATATTGCAGTGAAATCAAAAGTTTACCACTACATTTCATTTATCCATCTAGAAAACATGAAGTCTTTTTTTTTGTATTAGATGTTCCAAAAAGAATAACAAGAATATGCTTGATATTTCTTATTTTCTTCAATATTAAATGAAATCATTGAGTACTAAACTATTTTAGCAACAAAGAACCTAATGTCAACTTATATTTTAACTACACAATAATCCAATTAGTTATTTTTTAAAACTTACAGTAATAGTTTGGAGGAAATTACTATCAGATTGTTAGGTTGATTATATTCCTAAAACCATCTCCATTATTAGGGAAAGAAGATCACCCATGGTCAATCTAGAAAGAGATATTAAGCTGTATAAGTTCTACTTTCTATTTCGTCAGCAACATAAAATCTTTGACCTTCTAAAAGCTCAATTAAAGGGAAACAAAACTGAAAATTTTCATACCTTAATAGCAATTGGCATTAATTGGCAAGAAAAGATCATGTGAGGAGCAAATTTGTATCCTTCATTCTTGCTATATTAAATCACCATTAATGAAAAAAAATTATTACTAAGGTTTTCACATGTTAACAATATAAAATGATGGTGCAAAGAATGAAAAACTCAATTTGTGCACCTTTGCAGGAAATTAATTTTGTAGATGGAAAGCTTTGATAAATTTACCTTTTTGTAAATTAAGTAGCTTCTCATGTTAGCACATGAAATGGTGCTTTGTGGATGATTCACTCTATGCAGGTTGAATTTTATCATTTGTGAGATGCATAGATCTAAATTATAAAGCCTATTCTTTAGTATGTAAGAAAAATAAAAATTAAGTAACATGCCAAAATCGGATAGTAGTTTCATTTATCAATTTTGAAAGTATTATTAACGGCAACCAACAAAGAAATAAGTAATAATATTTTATGTATGAATTTAAGGAGAAAATGTTAAGATACAAATACTAAATGACACCAACTAATATGGATAAGACCATTATTATAGAAAAATGGGATGGATAATTATATAAATTGATTCCTTAAACAAAGGAGGGATGAGTATTTGGCATCAGTCTAAATGAGGACTGAGTATATAAAATGCAATGCATTGCATTTTAGATATAAATAAATAGATTAAAGAATTGATGTGAATAAAAAAAATTGTTGGTTTGAAATTTAAGATCCCCTTTGAAAACAATATAGCGAGAAATATCTAGAATATTTTGTAATTATAATCAAATAGCTCTAAATTAGAAATGAAATAAATTATAATCAAATAGCACTAAGTTAGAAATGAAATAACTCCTTAATATCACAACTAGGTCAGGTAGTAATTATTTCCTCATCCAGAATATTCTACTTGCAATCTAACAGATCCAAGTGTTCTAAATGAATTTGCTCTGATTTTGATATCAAGAATAAATAATTATACATATGCAAATAGCTAACTGACCTCACGTTTACCCTAGAGATTACCATTTACAAATAAAAATGTTAAAACCTTTCGGTTCAAAAACTTGTTACATGCTGACATCTCCCTTCCTAAAATACTATAATTCTATTTTTTAATGATGACTAGTACATTTGAATTTCATTTTTAGGTTTATCCAAGTTCTTATCTTAAAAACATATGTTGATTGCTATTATATGTAAGATGATATATACTTTCATATACGTGAGCGTGACTTAATAATGCCTATGAGATTGAAAACAACTCTTTTATAAAGGTTAGAGGATGGAGCATTGTGCTTATAGTCAAGGGAAATACCTCTATTCACTCATGTACCAACCATTATTTTCAGTGTTGATATAGATGTAAATATATATAAGAATACATGTTTGCAAGGTACTTTCTTATGTTATATGATTCATATATAGCAACAATTGTCTTTTGTTCAACCTAAATGATTGCTTTTGACATTGACACAACATAAGGTTGTTTTTCCAAATATTCCTAGTCAGTGAATTTGGAAAGTATAACTTACTTGCAATGAAAAATTTATTCCAACAATGAGAAATACATGTGAGAGATGATTCACAAATACAACCAAAACCTATATGATCACACATAATTGTACATGTACGTACAATATAAACTTCAGCTAATTACTTGATTGATTTAGGTGCTTATTTTTATCGTGGTTTTACTGATGTAGATGACGTGTTGTATTTTCTATGATCATTTATTATAATCGATGATGTCTAAATTATTAAATGACATATGAAGTTGCAGCTTCATTGATGTAAGCATCTTCAATTATTTTCTACAAACAATACATTTGTAACTAAATTAGTAAGTAAAAGAGTGTTTATGTAAAAATAAAAAATAAAATCATAAAAGTTGTGTATAATGCAAGTTTGATAATATCACAAAAAAATGATTACTTTGTGTCTTTTTACATGTTAGATAAAAATATAAAACAAAGTGACATGGTTTTATGAAATTATTTTGGAACATAGTGGATGAATAGGGAAATATTTTTACAAGGGATATATTAGAGAAATATTATAGAAGCGGTGAGACGAAGCAGAACAAAGACTTATTGAAAGGTTGTGCCAAACAAACAACTAAAGTGTTGCATGATTGTACTCTGATACTGTAGTGAGCTAAGGCTGGAATGACAACATTGTCTTGCTAATACATATTAGCATGAGATTTTACTTTCGCTTTTGTTACTAGTAATTTCTTGTTCTGCTTTCTCCACTCATTGCAGCTAGCTGTGAAGAAGACACTTTAGTAAGCTCCAAACTGCTGCTCATTGGTAGCATGTTCGCCTGCATGCGCAGGTGGAAAAAAAATACATGAACAACATAAGTAGCAGCTCCAAGTTGTTGCTTAAGAGCTGCTACTTATGCAGTAGCATGAAATATGTTTCATGAAATATTTCATGCGTGTCCATGTCCACCTGCACTGCATGTGGACAATGGAATATATTTATTAAATATCCACATGTGGATCCAGTTGGACACATGTCATGCAAGTGGGCTGTTGGCCTACTTGCAATCTTATGTGGGTCAAGTAGCCCACTTTTAAAAAAACATTGAACATAAAATACCTGCAAAAAAATAAAAATAAAATTGAAAATAAAAATAAACAAACCATCACTATATTCTAATGGAAAAAACCTACAATAGCTATTTTTTGTAATTTATTTGAAGATTCTAGAGCTCAAAACCTAATTACGAAACATATGGATGTATTATGTTAGTGGTATTAAATATTTACTTTGTAAGTTTAACAATACTAGTCGCTTATGATTTGTTCATGCATTTGATTTGTACACTCTTTGACCACACCATATCAAATATATAAGTTGACAACTTTATCTTTGATAGGTAGACGCCATGTAAAGGCTTCCCTGACAATTGTGGCACTGAAATCTTTTAAGGGATCGGTATACATCTATAAGGTTTTCTTCTAGGTAGTCTACTAAGTGGAAGGCGCATGTAGTTGCCCTTATCAAAGAGGTAAAATATTAACAGATCTGACTTAATCATTCTTTTATTCCTCGAATTTTGTTTTACTTCCATCTTAGTCCTTGACCTATATCATCCATCCAAATTAGATAATCATAGTAAAATAAACCAGATCTTGTATTGATATTAGTTTCTATATCAGACATTAAATTTAAGTAATTGCATCTTCTATCCCTGCTTTTGCAGAGGATTTAGTCTAGAAATTTAGTAGTCTGTTCAATAACTATTCTTAGTAGACATGTATTAGTCTAAGTTAACAAATATACTATCATCCTATTAGAGCCAATACATATATGATTTGAAGATATTAGCTCTTAAGAACATGTTGAACTAACAAATAAATTTGCAAGAATACTGAAGTACACTGCCATTCCATCCGGTTTCTTCCAGTTTCATCCAATTCAACATCTTGTTGGTTCCCATCTTCTTTGACCATCCATTAGCCGTCTAACCTCCATCGTATTTAAAATGATCTACTTCCCCTCTTCCCTCTAGCACTGCGTCACTTTCTTACTGTTTTATTACATCCTTTTGCAACTATGATGCAGTGAACATGAGAAGGCATGAAGGTTAAGCTGGCATAATGTGGAAAAAATGCACACTTCTGTTATTTTGCCTTCTAGTATTTCTAGGCCTACAAATGTACTAGTATTTTGTTACATAACTAGCGTGCAACCCCGTGCGTTGCACTTGTTATTGAAATTTATCCTAATTACTGTTGAAAATATAATTTGATTGTGCAATATGTATGATAAATTTATTCAATTTAATGGGTTTTACTGTAAAGTATTAGAAGAGAATTGAGAAGAGATTTGTAAATGATTGTATTTTTCTTAAATTATGTATTTGAGTGGTAAATGGTGTGAGGAGCTTTAGTAGAATTACTAAAAAGTGATCAATTATAGAAAAACGGAAATGAGATATACGAAGAGAATTAACAAGGATGGAGAAAACATCTAGAATTAAGTTAGAACTTATTATGCTTTAATATTGTTTAATGGATTTCCTTTGCTTGAAAACTTTATTATTTTCTTATTATATAATATCGATCATCTATGGGTAATAACACTAATCACTTTCTATGAGAAATGAACATACTACATTCTACTGCATATCATATTTTTGGTTGGATAAGAAAATAAGGTTGGGTATAGATTGGACATGCATCAGTTTCTAGTTTGTGGGTAATACCTTTTATTATTTTGGATTTTTAACCACTAGAATGGTTTATGCACTGAATGTTCAGTGCTTGTGCTTGATGGATTTTATTTCACTTCCTTACAAATCAAATTAGCAAATTTATGAGCGATAACATAAATTTGGTTCGTTGGATATGTCTTAGTTTCCAGTTTATGAGTAGTATGTTTTATCATTTTGGGTTTTAAACCTTCAGAGTGGTTTTTGTACTTGATATTTTAGGCTTGAGGGATTTTACCCTTCTCCATCAAAATTTGATATGTATTGTTGGGATTATCTAGCTAACAAGTAATATGTATAACACTTTGAAACAGATAGCTTGGTGCACATGGTGAGCTTTACTGATTTGTCTTGCTGAATTGACAGCACGGTTACTGCTATTGTTGAGTATCTGAAAGCTGCTGTATCTATATATGATTGTACGAGTAGGAAAAAAAAGAGACAGTTTTGATCTATTTTCCTGTATGGTATAACTTGTAATAAATTTTAAACTGATTGCGTATGTGATTTAGAGCTTCTCCCCATGAGATCTGTTTTTTTTTTCTCAAAATGTATTATGAAGTATAAATGTTCTCTTATTTATATTGTTATGTTCCTGCGTTGTATACATTTAATTGTTGTATAATATTTCTCATGCCAAATTCAGTTTAACAGTCAAATTGATCTTTTCAAAAATTTATCTCAGGTAAACTTTGGATTGAGGTTAATTCAGCTGCTAAGATTGCTTACATCTCCGAGGAGCTATGCATTAGATGTGGTATATGTGTAAAGGTATTTGTAGTTCTCATTGGTATCTTGGCATGGTATACAATTACTTGTGTCAGAAATGCCCATTTGAGGCCATCCAAGTTATCAATCTCCCTAAAAATTTGGATAAAGATACCACACATCACTATGGACCGAATACCTTTATATTGCACAGGTTCGAAAAATGCATAAAAAATTCTATTTATAGATTATTATTGTTTTTAATATACCTCACATATGTAATTTTGGTAAAGGCTACTTTCTCCAAGGCATGGACAAGTTCTTGGTCCTATAGGAACAAATGGTATTGGGAAATCCATTGCACTTAAAGTGTTAGCTGGGAAGTTAAAAGCAAATTTGGGCCGTTTTAATGTAATTAATCTCACCAAAGATTACTTGTTCATTTAGTGTAGACACTTCTTACATATTTTGAGTTCTCTTCTTGCAGAATATACCAGATTGGCAGGAAATTTTGACGCATTTCAGAGGATCTGAGCTTCCAAACTATTTCACTCATATATACGAGGACAATCTCAATGGTAAGATTTTTGCATTACATTGCCTATGTTATTGATCTGTTTTGAAAGATCTCCAGCGACTAGTAATTTTGCATGATAAATCTAAAAGCTGGCCATAGTGTAAATATCCATTTCCTTTTTACCTTACTATGAATTGATTGTTTCATAATTTGGTTTTTTTATTTTTTATTTTTTATTTTTTTGGTGCTGTAACATAACAATTACATTTGTGATCAATCGTTTTTAAGATTAATTGATTTGACAATTGACAAGCTCTTATCAAGTCACAAAATGTTGATCACATCCCCAAAGCAGTACAAGGGAATGTGGGCCAGCTGCTTGATCAAAAAGATGAGACTGAGAGAAAGGCAGAACTTTGTGTTGATCTTAAATTGAATCAAGTTATTGAAAGGAATGTTGGAGATCTTCCAGGTGGTGAGTTGCAGAAGTTTGCAATTGTTGTGGTTATTGTACAAAATGCAGAGATATATATGTTTGATGAACCATCAAGTTACCTTGATGTAAAACAGAGACTGAAAGCAGCGAAGGTTATTCGTTCATTACTCAGGTCACAAAGGTTATATTTTTTCTCTGCTCTTTAGATATTTTGCTAGATTAATCTTCAAATTACAGGAGTCTGCATAGCAAATTTTGCGAACAGAAAGTTCTAAGTATCTCCAATATTTTTTCGTTGCCTTTGGCGAGTTGAGTATTTCTGTAGAATTTTGATAACTTTATTTTGCAAATAAGCAAACTTTAGTTGCACAAGTTACACACATATGCACACATGAAGAAAAACTTGCTGCAATTTTTTGTCGGCGAAAGTTTTTATGTATGCAAATCTCCATAAATTCACATTTTTATTTGCAGATCATATTTACTGTTTATTCTTATTTATCTGCAGTTATGTAATTGTTGTGGAGCATGATCTTAGTGTCCTGGATTACTTATCAGATTTTATTTGCTGTTTACATGGCAAACCGGGGGCTTATGGAGTGGTTACGTTACCTTTCTCTTCCTTAAATCGCCGATGATGCACAGGTGCGTGAAAAACATTTTAAAGGACTGAGGCCTTTATAGAAGCATTCTTAGTTATTGGCTAAAAATATATAGTGCTTCTGCCCAAATAAAGCCTGATAGTGGCATATTTTAGCATTCTTGAACAGCTCAAGTTATCAATTCGCACAATCTAAAAAAACCTGAACTTGATCTTGAATTGTTGATCAATATCAATCGGTGTTTTGCCGCTGCTGCCGGCTCATATCCACCACTGATCGGTGACCCTGCAGTCTGTACAGTCTAGCACCTTCACCTCTGTTGAACGACGATTTCCAGATCAATCTTTGATCGAGATGTACTTTCTTTTTTACTCTGAACTTCGAGACTCTGAAATACGAAATATAAAATTATGAAATGATTAAAATTTTAAATTTAAGTTGGCTTTAAAATTAATTTAGTTTAAATTTTAAGTCTAGTTCAGTTTAAATTTAGGTTAAGTTGAGTTTAAAAATTATAATTTTAAGTTGAATTATAACTTTAAAGTTCCATCTTACTGTTTTCTCGATGTGAATTTAAAACTTAATGCTGTAACATCATTTATGCCTTTACCATATCAAAGTTTGATAATTGCAGGGAGGATTGTTGAAACCTTATGTGGTTGAAGGTGTAGCAGATGTTGAGATACCTGAATTTAAAGTTTCATTCAAACTACAGAAGATAAATCCTAAATTTCAAAATACGGCTGCATCAAAAAAATTAGAGAGTCCTATATGCATCCATAGTTTGTCTCTGACGTCGTGAAGCCTTTACAAATCAAACAACTAATGAACCAAGAAGTTGTCAATCTCTCTGGTGGAGAGTTGCAAAGGGTTGCTTTATGCCTTGCCTGGCAAAGGTACTAGATTTTTAATATTTCTTTGTCATCCCACTTTCTTAATCCTGCAGTTCAAAAGGCATTAGTACCGCTAGATTGAAAATTCTGGCTACTCTAGATACTTAATGTCTTGTTTATTTCAAATGTGATGGTCTATTACAAAATAGTTTATGATTAACGTGTAGCATACTACTAGTCACTAGGTTTGAAACTTTAAATTCTTATGTGCAGCCTGCAGATATATATATTATTGATGAACCGAGCACTTACCTTGAAGTACTGTGTGTTGAGTAAATAGTAGTATTAGCTTGAACTCTGGATAGATCGGTGTGTGATTAGTCGTATGGGAACTGGTGTGCAGTTAGTGATTTAGTTGGTCAAACTAGTATGGTTACTTAGTACAATAGTGGGGAGACAGTCGTATGGCAACTGAGTTACAATAGTTGGTTAAACTAGTACAATTTCTCAACCAATTTATGTGTCAGCAAGTCATCATTGGTCTTGTCAGAGTCAATTTCAGACTTCCTTTGCTTGAAAACATTGTTGTGTCAAGATTTTGCTGTTGTCGGAACAACTATAAGTACTATAGGCGATTGACTTTTGATGGCCTTAGCTACTAACTTCTTAGTTTCATCTCTTTCATTAACTAAAGTTACCCAATCTTTAATTTTTGAACTCCAATTCTAAGAATCTAGAACTCCAACATTTCCTACATTCACATTTTCTTTCCAGTTTATACCAGTAATCTCCCCAACCTCTCATTGATTTGCAACTATCTCATTCAAAATTTCAAATGAGTTAATGATCTCAACAAGAATATTAACACTTTTTATATGATAAATTCTATTCACAGCTTCGATTTCATCCATTACACCATTTCCATCTGTCGTACTAGGTTTAGCAGCCACAGCTTCTAAGTTTACATTAGACCATTTACCTTTATACTGTTATTTTCCTTGGTTGTTTGGGATTATGAGAAAATTCAAACATCCTGACACTTCATTAGTAAAACTGAGCTAAGCCTTGTTCAAATATTTAATAGTCTAAAATGATTCCATTTTATGAAACGTAGATCATATTAACACCACAATATTTCTTACGTTGTCCTGTATCTTAAGCTTTCAAGAAGCTTATAGTATTGTCGGCCTGATGACACGTTTGTTCAGCATTTGCACTGTTCTTTTTCTTTGAATGCGTCTGTTTCTTGTAGCTTATAGGGTCTTTCATTGAATGTGTTGTTTCTTGCAGCTTATATGGTTTTTCTTTGAATTCTCGTGTCTTATATGGATAGAAATTATAATATTACCTGTTGCATGCAACATCTATATGGTCTTTCTTTGAATTCTCTGTCTTATATGGATAGAAATTATAATATTAGCTGTTGCACGCAACATATTGGATACAAAAATAACAACGTTGATTTCATAAATATAACATGTGATATAACCTATTGCACGCAACATATTGGATATAGAAATTACAACGTTGATTTCATAAATATAACCTGAAATTACAGGCAAGATTTAACCTGTTAGAATGGCGTGGATAGAAATTACTGTTCATAAATGAATTGATGTAAATTGAGTATTTACTAAATCAACGTTGGTATTATCTGAACATGGAATATTTTTTTCCTTAAATGTTGGCGTTGGTATGAAACTGAGCTAAGCCCTATTTAATAGTTTAAAAGAAACTGAGCCTGAGAAACATGGTGGTGTTCAAATGAGCTAATAATATTGAGATGACATCAAACTGTTACATTTTTGCAATTTGATTTTGTTTCTTGCATTTTGCTTTGTTACAAGACTGTAACTTGTGCTTATGAATTGCAGGTTCTACATGTTGGATGAGCTTACAAGCTGAAGACTAAGTGATTTTTCATGTAATGTTGTTTTGAAACGATGTTTGAACAACATGTATGTTGAATTATTTCTATATTTATTAGTAGACTTATTAACTATGACTTTGTAATTAAAATCAAATATGCTTTTGGTATTAATTTTCTGCTATTGGCAGTTTTGTCTGTGAATTTACTGCTTAATTGTTTGAACTGTGCACAAATTAAATAAGAGATTTACTATATAAAGATCATAGCTGAAATATGTTCTATATATTATTAAAAATATTAATAGTGGAAAATTGCACTTATGGAAATATATGGTGAAATGCTATAAATAGTGTGGAAAATCTTTTCATAACATTGAATGTGTACTACGAAAAAATTGATAATGCTATGTATACTACAAATATTCAGAGCGAAAAACTCCACATATCGAATCAAAATGTGAAATGCTATAAAATCATGTGGAAAACTTTTCATACCACTATATATGAGCTATGAAAATAATGATAATGCTATAAAAAAAAGAAGCGATTATTTAACATGGTGAGGTCTAAACGCTATAGATAATTAGGGTATTCAATAATAGCGGAATTTTTTTAGAAAACAAAATGGAAAACACTTTTCCATAGCAATGAATATGTGCTGTGATATTATTGATAACGCTATAAAAAATAACCTGAGGTTTTAGTGTGTAAATATAATGGCAAAGTATGAACGCAATGTAAAACATTTCATGCTGGTGAACGTGCGCTTTAAAATGTATAATACTATAGCGTTTAGATTTGAGCTATAAGATATAAAAGGGCTATTATTGCATGTCGTTATATAGCGCCGTCACTAATGCTATGATAGCCTATTATAGCGTTTTTCACGTGCTATTAAAAGGTAAATCTGTTGTAGTGGACGAAATGCAAGTATATTTAATTCTAGGTTCTCTCATTTCTCAGTATGAAACGTTCATATTGAATTACAACATGAACCAATTAAATGGGAATCTCGTAGAGCTTCTCAATGTGTTGAGGTCAGCTGAGTCTACATATAAGGATTAAGGTGACATACTGGCTGTAAAGGGTAGTGCATCATTTTCGAAAGGTTCGAAGAAGCGGAAAAGTGAAGGTAAGAAAAAGAAAAGTAAGAAGATTAATGACAAGGGTGAATGTCATCATTGCCATAAGAAAGTTACCGGAAAAGGAACTGTCTTGTGTACTTGAAGATTGTTAATGAAAGGAAACATAATATTTTTGTAGCTCCATTAGATATAGTTATGATTCAAAATAGTTTTGCAATCAATAAAATTCCTGGGTTTAGATACTGGATTTGAAACTCGTATATGTAATTCATTACAAGGGCTTAAGAACCGGTGCCGCATGACAAAAGGTGAAATGAGCCTCCAAATTGCTTAAGGATCTATTGTAGACGCAATAGCAGTACGAAATTGTCATTTAGTTTTGCCTAATGGTGTAGTATTGATATTAAATAATTGCTATTTTGTAAAAGACTTTGTTTGTGGATTTGTATCAGTTTCAAGATTGTCTGAGGCTAGATATGTTTTTCATTGTGCAAACATCTTATGAACATTAGCTTGAATGGAAATAAGGTTTGTGTTGGTACTTTTGAAAATGGCATTTATGTAATCAATACTTATTATGTGTGTTCTATGAATAAATCTTCTAACAGTATAGATGAAAATTATCTTTGGCACTATAGGCAAGGTTAGTGAGAAACGACTGCACAAATTGAAAACTGAAGGTTGTATACTGTCAGTTGATTTTGAATCTTTTGACATATGTGAGTCATGCCTTAACGGTAAAATGACCAAGCACCCCTTCAGTGGGAGAATTTAAAAAGTTGTTGAACTCTTGAAGCTGATACATAGTGACGTATGTGGCCCAATGCATGTAGTTACACAAAGATAATAATTCTTACTTTGTTACCTTCACTGATGTTTTCTCAAGACTAGGATATATATATGTATATTTTTTCTTATGAAGAACAAATCCAATGTCTTTGAGAAGTTTGTTGAGTATAAAAATGTAATCAACAATCATACACGATGTAAGATTAAAATCTTCGATCAGATTGATGAGGCGAGTATGTTGGACATAATTTCCAACAATACTTAAAAAGATATTGGGATTATCTCTCAGGTTACTCAACTCTATACTCCGCAACACAACGGTGTGTCGGAGCAAAGGAATCGAACCCTATTGGATATCGTCGTTCCGTGATGAGTAAGACTGAGCTACCTTTATCCTATTAGGGATATGCGCTAAAAGCTGCAACACATATGTTGAATTTTTTACCCATAAAATCTATGCCAATTTTATGCCCAAAACATCATATGAGATGTGGTGTAGTAAGAAACTCCAACTCAAACACTTAAAAGTAGGGGGTTGTACGATAGGCATTAAGAACGTTGGTCCAAATAAACTGGAGGAAATATTGGTACTATGCAAGCTTATAGGATATCCTGAAAACTCGATGGGAGATATATTGAAACACCCCACCCTCCATTAAGGTCACTCACAAAGGGAATGCCTTAATTTTGGTGGAGGTTTTTAAGTAAAAGTCACAGATAAACACAAGACAGATATATAAACACATATATAAGCAGCGGAAAACAAACAGACTTTTTATTTCATAAATACGTGTTCATACAAAACATTTCCATAACTGTCACATAATAACTTCCAAAATATTACATCATCATTTCTGTCTTGGTTATTAAATAAAGAAGCATAAAACATAATTAAAACTGCATAAATCCCCATAGAATGTGTCCAACAGCCATAGCCAAGGAAAGAGTGTCCAAACCGTACATCTACTATCTTGAAGCTTGCAAAGAGTCTGACTAAGCTGGGTTGTTTCCTCCCTGTGGACCTGGGAGGGGGGAACGGAAGAAAAGAAGACGAAAGAAAATAGGGTCAGACATAAAGCTTGGTAAGTCTAGTGACTCTTCAGTATGAGGATAAGAAGAAGGGCATGATAAGTATAAACTGGAAATAGGAAAGTATCATAAACTAAGGTAAAGCAGTTTGAATCGAATATACTATCGCACCCCACACTATATCTCTGCACCTACTTGGATTTTCTCAATTGGCACCCCATGATCGAGGTGAAGTGATCCCCTTTCTCTAAAGATCGTCTCCTACTCGCATAATCATCTGTGTCTTACGGCCCCCAATGAGTGTAGATACCTATGCTGGTCCCACCATGGGGTGTATCAAGTCCCATGGTGGCGGTCTGACACAATCCTTAGAATGCATAAGTTATACTACTGGTGTCCCCAGTGCCCTGTTTGTCTTCTCCGAAGTGTGTGCACGCCCACACTCCGTTAGAACCCACACTGTTGCACCCACCGACGTCGCTTTTGACCGCTTACAATCAGCCCAGTAATCGTGCCCCACCCTGCCTAGTTTCAGGGTACCATGATACCTAATTGGGTTACTGCTGAAATGGGTCCCCGTTACTAGGGTTTTCTAGTCAAACATGTTAAGTGGTTAAGTGTCTATATTTACCTAACCCCACCCATCAGTTTAATTAACATGTTGAATTGGTTAAGTGTTGTAGTTAACTTAACCCTACCATCCTGACTGTATGTCCTTAGCTTTAAAAAAGCACCGACCACTCACATTAGACATGCATTGTTACGGTTACTGGATGTGCCGGTCGGTTCCGGGCAGGTTTACACCGTAATTCAGTCTAACCTCGGGTCCTTATTGGGCTCAATGCTTAACTACCCACATTGTATAGGTATTGTTGTGACTACTGGACAGCCGGGCGGGTCCGGGCGGGTTTACATCACAACTCAATACAACCTCGTGTTAAGCATACTAGTATTTTCTAAATTTACATATTTGTCTCTATTACTTATTATATGTAAATTTGTTAACAATTAAATGTTATGGCCTACTTTCCAAGTTTAACATTTTTGGTATAAGAATATATACCATTCAAGTGCCACCAATTTTGGCATGTGACAAACATGCCAATTTCATATATTTTCACCAATTTATGTCAAGTTACCAATTTATCCCAACGTTACCCCGTCTAAATATTAGGTTAACAATCTTAGCCTAATTTTCGTTCGCATGGTTTTTAACATATAATATTAGGCTAAAAACTTAGCCTAATTTAGCGTACACAAAATTGGCATTCATTAACATAAACATGACATAGGTGTAAACTTGACATTATTGGCATAGTCAATATGAACATCATAGGTGTGAACTTGCAAAATAGTCAACATGAATATCATAGGTGTGAACTTGCAACGTAGACTAAATCAATATACATATATGCGAACTTGCAACATAGGCTAAATTAACTTACATACATGCGAACTTGCATTGAAATAGGGGTCTAACCAAATAGGTGTCACATGAAATAACATATGATTTAGACAACAAAAGCCTAAACATGTTTAGATCTAGGCATAACATCGAACATCACTAGCATATGACAAGAATATAACATGTCCATAAAGTACGTATAATTTCATCGCATGTGTGAACTAGATCCAAATCATGTTTACTACTATAACATGAAACTTGTATTGAAATGGATCTTGGCATGGATCCAATTATGAACTTTGCAACTTTTGTGTAAACATATTAGCATATATATGAACTTAGGCATAGAGGTCTTAGCATAAAGTATATACATGAGATCTTAACTTGGACATATCACATACAACTTATATAATCACATAAACATATAGGTGTAGATTATAACATGAACTATACAACTTGCATGTGATGTTGTTCTCATTTGAATGGATCCAATCACCAAGTAAATTTAACCACAAACATTCCAACCATTCACAATACAATCATTTCAATACATAGATATGAATTAACATGATCGTTATACAATAACACAATTCCATTTCCATTTTACATCGAATCAAATCCTAATTTTATTCACATCGGAAAAATCACTATACTTACTACAAACGACGGTCTTGTTTTCTGATTTCTGATTTCTGAATTTGAATTACTTTCCTTTGGGTAGACAAACGTTGATTGATTCTTGTTTAACTTTAATTTGGCTCGTCTCTAAGCTTTCTCTAACTGACGGCTACTCCTAGTTTCCTCCCAGCAGAATGACGACTCTAATTCTATATTATTTGTGTGAATTTAGGTTGAGTGTTGAGTTGTATTTATAGAATTTCAGATTGACTTGAGCCATCAGATTATCACAGAGTGAATCCAGACCATACATACCAAGAGAAGCCAATCAGAAAGTGACAACTCATCCCTAGTGACACAGCCAAGCTCAGAAATTCGACCAGAAACCGACCAGGCCAGCCAGGGCCGGCCGACCTGGGGGTCAACCTGGTTACCCAGGTCGACCCACAGGTCGACCTGGTGCCTGAGCGGGAATTTTCCCGCCCAGCCCAGTTTGGGTCTGTTTTTCAAATTTCGAACTGAATTTGAACCGTTTGAAATTTAAATTGAATTCTGAAACTTCCAGAGGTCATAACTCCTTCATACGGAGTCCGATTCACGCAAACTCGGACTCTATCTCAGGAAGAATTCCGAGAGGAGCACAATGGCATAATCCGTTTCCCTTAATTCTTCCATTTATAATTAATTATACTTTTATTTGTTAATTTACAGTTAATAGAAAATTCAGGGTGTTACGTTCTCCCCTCCTTAAAGGATTTCGTCCCCGAAATCTTCAAGTCTAGGAGAACGTAAATCCTAACATCCAATCGTCCATCTACTCAACCATCAAACACAGGCATCCATTGTCCTTAAAAAGACTTCTAATGCTTCATGATTATATGCATAGTGTGTGTACATGTCCTTATCTAATGCAAAAATTAGGCGGTCTACTGATTTAGTTGACCTCCTTAATGCGAATCATGTAAGTGTCATGAATCCATTATGTATGCAAACTTGTCCTTACTCATAATTCTACATGAGTGCGCAACCATTTATACAAATGCGACATCCATATGACGACATATCAAGTTTCAACCACACACAAATATGAATACATATATGCATATGCAATATGAAGTGACTGAGCCGATCTAAAACCTAATGTGTGTGTGTGTATATGCATCCACGAGTAACCACTAGCAACCACTTGCAACCACTTGCAGCCATCAACCATAACATGTTTCAAATACATGTTTACATCCAAAGGTGTTTCAACCTAAGGATAAAGGATAATATCGAGGACATATACCTAAAAAGATAGATATAAGCACAACTTAAGGAAAAAGAGAGATCAAAGATGTACCCTCAAAAAGAAAAGAGTAGGCCGCGTGTATTCTGTCCTCAGTTTCCCAAGTCACGTCTTCTTCGGTGTCGCTCCACTGAACTTTGACAAGTTTGACTTCGCGGTTGCGTAGCATTTTGATTTCAGTTCCTATGATTCAAGTTGGAACTCTCCTCACAGTTGCTTCGCGTTCCACTTCGGCTTCTTCTAGAATGCTTGGCTCAACCACTTCCGCAGATTCATATTCGGAGATAAGAAACGTGAAAGATGTTGTGAATTCCAGCCAACCTTTAAGGCAGCTCTACTCTATAAGCCATTTTCCCAATCTTCTCGATGATAGGGAATGGTCCTACAAATCTCTTTCCTGCGGATCCAAAGCGAAAGATGTTCCTTAAAGGAGATACCTTAAGGAAAACCCTGTCCCCAACCTCAAACTCAAGGTCGGTCCTTCTTTTGTCGGCGTAGGATTTTTGTCTGTCTTGGGCAGTCTTAATTCTCCTTCGTATCAAGTCCACTTTTTCTAAAGTTTCTCTAATCATGTCTGGCCCAAGTATAAGCTTGTCTGTAGACTCCCACAAACAAGTTGGTGATCGGCACGGTCTTCCATATAGAGCTTCGAAGGTCGCCATACCGATGGTGGCTTGGTAACTGTTGTTGTAGGCGAATTCCACTAAAGGAAGATGATCCTCCCAAGTCCCTCCGAAGTCAAGAACGCATAGCCTCAAAAGATCTTCTAATACCCAATTCACCCTTTCTGTTTGACAACCAGTTTGGGGGTGATAGGCCATGCTCAAGCATAATTGTGTGCCTACAGCTTCTTTGCAGACTCCGCCAAAATTCGCTCGTAAAGATGGGATCTCTGTCACTAACTATGCTGGAGGGTATTCCATGGAGTCGAACTATTTCCTTGAGATAAAGAGAAGCTAGAGACAAGGCAATCCTTCTACTCCTGATAGGTATAAAGTAGGTGCTTTTTGTGAGCCTGTCCGCTATTACGCAAATGCTAGTATTGCCTTTTCTTGAACTAGGCAATCCATCAATGAAGTCCATTGAAATGCTATCCCACTTCCACTGTGGGATTTCTAGTGGATAAAGTAGTCCTCCAGGCTTCTTTTGTTCCGCCTTGACCTGTTGGCATGTCACGCACTTAAAAACGAAATCTGCCACGTCCTTCTTCATGCCGCTCCAATAGAAAACTCTCTTTACGTCCTTGTACATCTTGTCCCCACCTGGGTGTATTGTCATCTTGGAATGATGTGCTTCCTCGAGAACCATCTTCACTAAATCCCTTGCTTGTGGGACGCAAAGTCTTCCATCTCGCCTCAGCCAACCCTTATCATCGATGGAGTACCTATTGAGGTGACTGGAAGTTTCACCCCTAATTAGTTTATCAATCACATCCACAAGCTGAGGGTCTTCGTGTTGTGCGGCTCCTATCGAGTCTAAAAGAGTAGGCCATACTTCTAGGGATGCCAATAAACCAGGTATAAAATCAGAGGAGGGTCTAAAGTCAAAACTGGCTATATACTCCAAGCTTTGCCTTTCTACAAAGAGAGGGCTTAGGGTCAGCTTCTTTCTGCTCAACGCGTCTGCTACTACGTTGCCTTTGCCAGGAGTATCAGAAATCTCAAAGTCATACGAGGCAAGGAACTCCATCCACCTTTGCAGCCTCAAGTTAAGATCTTTCTACGAGAAAAGATACTTCAACGATTTATGGTCAGTATATAATTCGAACTTCTCACCTAGGAGACAATGGCGCCAAGACTTAAGCGCAAATACAATGGCGGCCAACTCAAGATCTTGGGTTGGGCAGTTCTTTTCATGAACTCTCAATTGTCTTCCACCATAAGCTACTACCCTCCCTTCTTGCATCAGAACAACGCCTAGTCCCGTACCACAAGCATCCGTATATACTGCGAAAATCTTGCTTCCATCCGGCAAAGTCAGAACTGGGGTTGTTGTGAGAGCCCTTTTTAACCGTTGGAAAACAAAATCGCAATCCAAATCCCAAGCGAACGCCAGATTCTTCTTTGTTAGCCTTGTGAGTGGAGCTGAGATTTTCGCGAAGTCCCTAATGAACTTTCGGTAAAAACCGGCTAGCCCAAGGAAGCGTCAGACTTCGGTTACATTTCTTAGTGTCTTCCAATCTTGCACTGCCACTACTTCGCGGGGTCTAAAGCTAACCCCTCTTTGGACACTATATGTCCCAGAAATCTTACTTCTTCTCTCTAAAAGTGGAACTTGGAGAATTTGGCTTTTAGCTGATGAACTCGAAGAGTTTCCATGATCTCCTTCAGATGCTGAACATGTTCTTCCTCATTCTTTGAGAAGATTAAAATATCGTCTACGAAGACAACCACAAACTTATTGAGGAATTCTCTGAACACCCTGCTCATTAGGTCTACGAAATAAGCGGGTGCGTTTGTCAAGCCGAAAGGCATGACAAGCCACTCATAGAAACCGTCTGGGGTTCTGAACGCCGTTTTATCAATGCCATCTTCAGCTACCCTTAGCTGATTGAACCCAGTAGCCAGATCAAGTTGGGAGAAGACTGACGCACCTACAAGATGATCAAACAAATTGTCTATTCTGGGGAGCGGGTGTCTATTCTTTTTAGTCAGCTTGTTTAGCTCCCAATAGTCCACACAAAGACGTAGTGAACCATCTGCTTTGGTGGCAAACACCACTGGAGCACCCCATTCCGAGATACTCCGCCTTATAAACACCTTCCCAAGAAGCTCCTTAATTTGCTTACTGAGCTCCTTTCTCTCTTTTGGAGCCATGTGTCTAACAGGAAGAGCTACGGGCTTTGCATTATCAACAAGATATATGCGGAAGTCTATTTCCTGCTTCGGAGGTAAGCCTTTCACCTCTTCAAAGACATCCGGATATTCCCGGACCACTCTAACCGACTACAAATTCTCAACAGAAGCGTCAAGCGACTCTAGATAACTAAGCATTACAGCATTCAAGGGATTACAAGAAATTTCTAGAGTGTTACCAAGCCGAGTCAAGAGTCTAACCACTCTTTTCTCACAATCAAGAATGGCACCATTACTGGATAACCAGTCCATGCCTAAGATCAGTCCATATCCTGAGAAGCCCAAAACAAAGGCACTACATCTAAATTCAACACTTAGAATAGAGATTTTCAAATCCAAGCAAACCATCGACAAATAAGCTGAGCCCCCAATTGGATTTGAAACAACCAAGGGATCTTCTACCATACTAGTGTCTAGGTGCAGAGATTCTACAAAAGCAGATGAAATAAAGGAGTGTGAAGCACCAAAATCAAAGGGAGTGCGAACTGGATGATCATAGAGATAAACTAAGCTTTCTACAGAAATATTTCTTCCTAAGGTTCTCAAGATAGGATTAGAAGATAAGCAAGATAAAACAAAGCATATAGGAGAAGAAGTTAAAGATGTACCCCAGAAGGTCCTGCTTGCGGGCCTTGCTCTTGATTCTTAGGGCAGTTCTTGCTGATATGTCCAGCATCACTACACTGAAAGCATGTTGCCATCTTCATCTTCTTCTTTCTACAGTCCTGGACTATATGCCCAACAATGCCACAGAAATAACATTTCCTTTTCTCACGTGGTGCCTTGTTATTATTATCACGGTCCTTTCCTCCTTGACAAATATCTGTCTTCTTATTCTGCGATTCTTCCGCTTGTTGTTTCACGTAGAGGAGGAGGAGGAGGAGTAAAAGCGTCTGTAGCCGGGGAGTAAGGTCCCCAGACATGTTGAAACGAAAAGGAAAGATTCAAGACAAAAGGATAGAGAGATAGTGCATATGGCTTTTAGGGAATTATGCCTTTTAAAAACAATGCTTTTTCTTGAAAACAATGCTTCTTTAAACTTCTTTTTGAAAATAGTTTCAAAAACTTTATCTAATCTGGTAAATCTGTGCTCTGATACCAAGTGAAATACCCCACCCTCCATTAAGGTCACTCACAAAGGGAATGCCTTAACTTTGGTGGAGGTTTTTAAGTAAAAGTCACAGATAAACACAAGACAGATATATAAACACATATATAAGCAGCAGAAAACTAACAGACTTATTATTTCATAAATACGTGTTCATACAAAATATTTCCATAACTGTCACATAATAACTTCCAAAACATTACATCATCATTTCTGTCTTGGTTATTAAATAAAGAAGCATAAAACATAATTAAAACTGCATAAATCCCCATAGAATGTGTCCAACAGCCATAGCCAAGGAAAGAGTGTCCAAACCGTACATCTACTATCTTGAAGCTTGCAAAGAGTCTGACTAAGCTGGGTTGTTTCCTCCCTGTGGACCTGGGGGGGAACGGAAGAAAAGAAGACGAAAGAAAATAGGGTCAGACATAAAGCCTGGTAAGTCTAGTGACTGTTCAGTATGAGGATAAGAAAAAGGGCATGATAAGTATAAACTGGAAATAGGAAAGTATCATAAACTAAGGTAAAGCAGTTTGAATCGAATATACTATCGCACCCCCACACTATATCTCTGCACCTACTTGCATTTTCTCAACTGGCACCCCATGATCGAGGTGAAGTGATCCCCTTTCTCTAAAGATCGGCTCCTACTCGCATAATCATCTGTGTCATACGGCCCCCAATGAGTGTAGATACCTATGTTGGTCCCACCATGGGGTGTATCAAGTCCCATGGCGGCGGCCCGACACAATCCTTGGAACGCATTGGTTATACTACTGGTGCCCCCAGTGCCCTGTTTGTCTGCTTTGAAGTGAGTGCACGCCCGCACTCCGTTAGAACCAACACTGTTGCACCCACCGTCGTCACTTTTGACCGCTTACAATCAGCCCAGTAATTGTGCACCACCTTGCCTAGTTTCAGGGTACCATGATACCTAATTGGGTTACTGCTGAAATGGGTCCCCGTTACTAGGGTTTTCTAGTCAAACATGTTAAGTGGTTAAGTGTCTGTATTTACGTAACCCACCCATCAGTTTAATTAACATGTTGAATTGGTTAAGTGTTTTAGTTGACTTAACCCTACCATCCTAACTGTCTGTCCTTAGCTTTTTAAAGCACCGACTACTCACATTAGACAGGTATTGTTACGGTTACTGGATGTGCTGGTCGGTTCCGGGAAGGTTTATGCCGTAACTCGGTCTAACATCGGGTCCTTATTGGGCTCAATACTTAAGCACCCACATTGGATAGGTATTGTTGTGACTAGTGGATAGCCGAGCGGGTCTGGGCAGGTTTACATCACAACTCAATCCAACCTCATGTTAAGCATACTCGTATTTTCTAAATTTACATATTTGTCTCTATTACTTATTATATGTAAATTTGTTAACAATTAAATGTTATGGCCCACTTTCCAAGTTTAACATTTTTGGTATAAGAATTTATACCATTCAAGTGCCACCAATTTTGGCATGTGACAAACATGCCAATTTCATATATTTTCACCAATTTATGTCAAGTTACCAATTTATCCCAACGTTACCCCGTCTAAATATTAGGCTAACAATCTTAGCCTAATTTTCGTTCACATGGTTTTTAACATATAATATTAGGCTAAAAACTTAGCCTAATTTAGCGTGCACAAAATTGGCATTCATTAACATAAACATGACATAGGTGTAAACTTGGCATTATTGGCATAGTCAATATGAACATCATAGGTGTGAACTTGCAAAATAGTCAACATAAATATCATAGGTGTGAACTTGCAATGTAGACTAAATCAATATACATATACGCGAACTTGCAACATAGGCTAAATCAACTTACGTATATGCGAACTTGCATTGAAATAGGGGTCTAACCAAATAGGCGCCACATGAATTAACATATGATTTAGGCAACAAAAGCCTAAACATGTTTAGATCTAGGCATGACATCGAACATCACTAGCATATGACAAGAATATAACATGTCCATAAAGTACGTATAATTTCATCGCATGTGTGAACTAGATCCAAATCATGTTTACTACTATAACATGAAACTTGTATTGAAATGGATCTTGGCATGAATCCAATTATGAACTTTGCAACTTTTGTGTAAACATATTAGCAAGTATATGAACTTAGGCATAGAGGTTTTAGCATAAAGTATATACATGAGATCTTAACTTGGACATATCACATACAACTTATATAATCACATAAACATATAGGTGTAGATTGTAACATGAACTATACAACTTGCATGTGATGTTGTTCTCATTTGAATAGATCTAATTACCAGGTAAATTTAACCACAAACATTCCAACCATTCATAATACAATCATTTCAATGCATAGATATGATTTAACATCATCGTTATACAATAACACAATTCCATTTCCATTTTACATCGAATCAAATCCTAACTTTTATTCACATCGGAAAAATCACTATACTTACTTCAAACGACAGTCTTGTTTTCTAATTTCTGAGTTCTGAATTTGAATTGCTTTCCTTTGGGTAGACAAACGTTGATTGATTCTTGTTTAACTTTAATTTGGCTCATCCCTAAGCTTTCTCTAACTGACGGCTACTCCTAATTTCCTCCCAGCAGCATGACGGCTCTAATTCTATATTATTTGTGTGAATTTAGGTTGAGTGTTGAGTTGTATTTATAGAATTTTAGATTGACTTGAGCCGTCAGATGATCATAGAGTGAATCCAGACCATACATACCAAGAGAAGCCAATCAGAAAGTGACAACTCAGCCCTAGTGACACAGCCAAGCTCAGAAATTCGACCAGAAACCGACCAGGCCAGCCAGGGCAAAACCAGGTCGACTGGGCAGTTCGACCCCCAGGTCGACCCCCAAGTCGACCTGGTGCCTGAGCAGGAATTTTCCCACCCAGCCCAGTTTGGGTCTATTTTTTAAATTTCGAACTTAATTTGAACCGTTTGAATTTTAAATTGAATTCTAAAACTTCCGGAGGTCATAACTCCTTCATACGGAGTCCAATTCACGCAAACTCGGACTCTATCTCAGGCAGAATTCCGAGACGAGCGCAATGGCATAACCCGTTTCCCTTAATTCTTTCATTTATAATTAATTATACTTTGATTTGTTAATTTACAGTTAATAGAAAATTCGGGGTGTTACATTCTCCCCTCCTTAAAGGATTTCGTCCCCGAAATCTTCAAGTCTAGGAGAACGTAAATCCTAGCATCCAATCGTCCATCTACTAGACCATCAAACACAGGCGTCCATTGTCCTTAAAAATACTTCTAATGCTTCATGATTATATGCATAGTGTGTGTACATGTCCTTATCTAATGCAAAAATTAGGCGGTCTACTGATTCAGTTGACCTCCATAATGCGAATCATGTAAGTGTCATGAATCCATTATGTATGCAAATTTGTCCTTACTCATAATTCTACATGAGTGCGCAACCATTTATACAAATGCAACATCCATATGACGACATATCAAGTTTCAACCACATACAAATATGAATACATATATGCATATGCAATATGAAGTGACTGAGCCGATCTAAAACCTAAGGTGTGTGTATATGCATCCACGAGCAACCACTAGCAACCACTTGTAGCCATCAACCATAACATGTTTCAAATACATGTTTACATCCAAAGGGGTTTCTACCTAAGGATAAAGGATAATATCAAGGAGATATACCTAAAAAGATAGATACAAGCACAACTTAAGGAAAAAGAGAGATCAAAGATGTACCCTAAAAAAGAAAAGGGTAGGCCGTGCGTATTCTGTCCTCAGTTTCCCAAGTTGCGTCTTCCTCGGTGTCGTTCCACTAAACTTTGACAAGTTTGACTTCACGGTTGCGTAGCCTTTTGATTTCGGTTCCTAGACTCAAGTTGGAACTCTCCTCACAGTTGCTTCGCGTTCCACTTCGGCTTCTTCTAGAATGCTTGGCTCCACCACTTCCGCAGATTCATATAGATATTCGTGGAGATGAGAAACTTGAAAGACGTTTTGAATTCCAGCCAGCCTTTCAGGCAACTCTAATATATAAGCCATTTTCCCAATCTTCTCGATGATAGGGAATGGTCCTACAAATCTTGGTGCTAGCTTTCCTGCGGATCCAAAGCGAGCGACGTTCCTTAAAGGAGATACCTTAAGGAAAACCCTATCCCCAACCTCAAACTCAAGGTCGGTCCTTCTTTTGTCGGCATAGGATTTCTGTCTGTCTTGGGCAGTCTTCATTCTCCTTCGTATGAAGTCCACTTTTTCTGAAGTTTCTCTAATCATGTCTGGCCCAAGTATAACCTTGTCTGTAGACTCCTACCAACAAGTTGGTGATCGGCACGGTCTTCCATATAGAGCTTCGAAGGGCGCCATACCAATGGTGGCTTGGTAACTGTTGTTGTAGGCGAATTCCACTAAAGGAAGATGATCCTCCCAAGTCCCTCCGAAGTCAAGAACGCATAGTCTCAAAAGATCTTCTAATAACCTATTCACCCTTTCTGTCTGACCGTCAGTTTGGGAGTGATAGGCCGTGCTCAAGCATAATTGTGTGCCTACAGCTTCTTGCAGACTCTGCCAATATTCGCTCGTAAAGATGGGATCTCTGTCACTCACTATGCTGGAGGTTATTCCATGGAGTCAAACTATTTCCTTGAGAAAAAGAGAAGCTAGAGACGAGGCAGTCCTTCTAATCCTGATAGGTATAAAGTGGGTGCTTTTTGTGAGCCTGTCCACTATTACCCAAATGCTAGTATTGCCTTTTCTTGACCTAGGCAATCCATCAATGAAGTCCATTGAAATGATATCCCACTTCTACTGCGGGACTTCTAGAGAGTGAAGTAGTCCTCCAGGCTTCTTTTGTTCCGCCTTGACCTGTTGGCATGTCACGCACTTAGAAACGAAATCTGCCACGTCCTTCTTCATGCTGCTCCAATAGAAAACTCTCTTTACGTCCTTGTACATCTTGTCCCCACCTGGGTGTATTGTCATCTTGGAATGATGTGCTTCCTCGAGAACCATCTTCACTAAATCCCTTGCTTGTGGGACGCACAGTCTTCCATCTCGCCTCATCCAACCCTTATCATCAATGGAGTACCTATTGAGGTGACTGGAAGTTTCACCCCTAATTAGTTTATCAATCACATCCACAAGCCGAGGGTCTTCGCGTTGTGCGGCCCCTATCGAGTCTAAAAGAGTGGGTCGTACTTCTAGGGATGCCAATAACCCAGGTATAAAATCAGAGGAGGGTCTAAAGTCAAAACTGGCTATATACTCCAAGCTTTGCCTTTCTACAAAGATAGGGATTAGGGTCATCTTCTTTCTGCTCAACGCATCTGCTACTACGTTGCCTTTGCCAGGAGTATAGGAAATCTCAAAGTCATACGAGGTAAGGAACTCCATCCACCTTTGCTGCCTCAAGCTAAGATCTTTCTGCGAGAAAAGATACTTCAACGATTTATGGTCAGTATATAATTCGAACTTCTCACCTAGGAGATAATGGCGCCAAGACTGAAGAGCAAATACAATGGCGGCCAACTCAAGATCTTGGGTTGGGTAGTTCTTTTCTTGAACTCTCAATTGTCTTCCACCATAAGCTACTACCCTCCCTTCTTGCATCAGAACAGCGCCTAGTCCCGTACCACAAGCATCTGTATATACTGTGAGCATCTTGCTTCCATCCGGTAAAGTCAGAACTGGGGCTGTTGTGAGAGCCCTTTTTAACGTTGGAAAGCAAACTTGCAATCCAAATACCAAGCGAACGCCAGATTCTTCTTTGTTAGCCTTGTGAGTGGAGCTGAGATTTTCGTGAAGTCCCTAATGAAATTTTGGTAAAAACCGGCTAGCCCAAGGAAGATTTGGACTTCGGTTGCATTTCTTGGTGTCTTCCAATCTTGCACTGCCACTACTTCACGGGGTCTACAGCTAACCCCTCTTTGGACACTATATGTCCCAGAAATCTTACTTCTTGTCTCCCAAAGTGGCACTTGGAGAATTTGGCTTTTAGCTGATGAACTCGAAGAGTTTCCATGATCTCCTTCAGATGCTGAGCATGTTCTTCCTCATTCTTTGAGAAGATTAAAATATCATCTACGAAGACAACCACAAACTTATTGAGGAATTCTCTGAACACCCTGCTCATTAGGTCTATGAAATAAGCGGGTGCGTTTGTCAAGCCGAAAGGCATGACAAGCCACTCATAGAAACCGTCTGGGGTTCTGAACGCCGTTTTATCAATGCCATCTTCAGCTACCCTTAGCTGATTGAACCCAGTAGCCAGATCAAGTTGGGAGAAGACTGACGCACCTACAAGATGATCAAACAAATCGTCTATTCTGGGGAGCGGGTGCCTATTCTTTTTAGTCAGCTTGTTTAGCTCCATATAGTCCACACAAAGACGTAGTGAACCATCTGCTTTGGTGGCAAACACCACTGGAGCACCCCATTCCGAGATACTCCGCCTTATAAACCCCTTCTCGAGAAGCTCCTTAATTTGCTTACTGAGCTCCTTTCTCTCCTTTGGAGCCATGTGTCTAACAGGCAGAGCTACGGGGTTTGCATTATCAACAAGATATAAGCGGAAGTCTATTTCCCGCTTCGGAGGTAAGCCTTTCACCTTTTTAAAGACATCCGGATATTCCCGGACCACTCTAACAAACTGCAAATTCTCAACAGAAGCGTCAAGCAACTCTAGATAACTAAGCATAACAACATTCAAGGGATTACAAGAAAGTTGTAGAGTGTTACCGAGCCGAGTCAAGAGTCTAAACACTCTTTTCTCACAATCAAGAATGGCACCATTACTGGATAACCAGTCCATGCCTAAGATCAGTCCATATCCTAAGAAGCCCAAAACAAAGGCACTACATCTAAATTCAACACTTAGAATAGAGATTTTCAAATCCAAGCAAACCATCAACAAATAAGCCGAGCCCCCAATTGGATTTGAAACAACCAAGGGATCTTCTACCATACTAGTGTCTAGGTGCAGAGTATCTACAAAAGCAGATGAAATAAAGGAGTGTGATGCACCAGAATCAAAGAGAGTGCGAACTGGATGATCATAGAGATAAACTAAGCTTTCTACAGAAATATTTCTGCCTAAGGTTCTCAAGATAGGATTGAGAAGATAAGCAAGATAAATCAAAGCATCTAGGAGAAGAAGTTAAAGATGTACCCCCAGAAGGTCCTGCTTGCGGGCCTTGCCCTTGCTTCTTAGGGCAGTTCTTGCTGATATGTCCAGCATCACTACACTGAAAGCATGCTCCCATCTTCATCTTCTTCTTTCTACAGTCCTGGACTATATGCCCAACAATGCCACAGAAATAACATTTCCTTTTCTCACGTGGTGCCTTGTTATTATTGTTGCGTTCCTTTCCTCCTTGACTATTATCCGACTTCTTTTTCTGCGATTCTTCTGCTTGCTGTTTCACATAGAGGAGGAGGAGGAGTAAAAGCATCTGTAGCTGGGGAGTAAGGTCCCCAGACATGCTGAAACGAAAAGGAAAGATTCAAGACAAAAGGATAGAGAGAAAGTGGATATGGCTTTTGGGGAATTATGCCTTTTAAAAACAACGCTTTTTATTGAAAACATTGCTTCTTTAAACTTCTTTTTGAAAATAGTTTCAAAAACTTTATTTAATCTGGTAAATCTGTGCTCTGATACCAAGTGAAACACCCCACCCTCCATTAAGGTAACTCACAAAGGGAATGCCTTAACTTTGGTGGAGGTTTTTAAGTAAAAGTCACAGATAAACACAAGAAAGATATATAAACACATATACATAAGCAGCGGAAAACTAACAGACTTATCATTTCATAAATACGTGTTCATACAAAATATTTCCATAACTGTCACATAATAACTTCCAAAACATTACATCATCATTTCTGTCTTGGTAATTAAATAAAGAAGCATAAAACATAATTAAAACTGCATAAATCCCCATAGAATGTGTCCAACAGCCATAGCCAAGGAAAGAGTGTCCAAACCGTACATCTACTATCTTGAAGCTTGCAAAGAGTCTGACTAAGCTGGGTTGTTTCCTCCCTGTGGACTTGGGGGGGGGGGGGGACGGAAGAAAAGAAGACGAAAGAAATTAGGGTCAGACATAAAGCCTGGTAAGTCTAGTGATTCTTCAGTATGAGGATAAGAAAAAGGGCATGATAAGTATAAACTAAGGTAAAGCAGCTTGAATCGAATATACTATCGCACCCCACACTATATCTCTACACCTACTTGCATTTTCTCAACTGGCACCCTATGATCGAGGTGAAGTGATCCTCTTTCTCTAAAGATCGGCTCCTGCTCGCATAATCATCTGTGTCTTACGGCCCCCAATGAGTGTAGATAACTATGCTGGTCCCACCATGTGGTGTATCAAGTCCCATGGTGGTGGCCCGACAGAATCCTTAGAATGCATAGGTTATACTACTGGTGCCCCCAGTGCCCTGTTTGTCTGCTTCGAAGTGTGTGCACGCCCGCACTCCATTAGAACCCACACTGTTGCACCCACCGCCGTCGCTTTTGACCGCTTACAATCAGCCCAGTAATCATGCGCCACCCTGCCTAGTTTCAGGGTACCATGATACCTAATTGGGTTATTGCTGAAATGCGTCCCCGTTACTAGGGTTTTCTAGTCAAACATGTTAAGTGGTTAAGTGTCTGTATTTACCTAACCCCACCCATCAGTTTAATTAACATGTTGAATTGGTTAAGTGTTTTAGTTAACTTAACCCTACCATCCCGACTGTCTGTCCTTAGCTTTTTAAAGCACCGACCACTCACATTAGACAGGTATTGTTACAGTTACTGGATGTGCCGGTCGGTTCCGGGAAGGTTTACACCATAACTCAGTCTAACCTCGGTTCCTTATTGGGCTCAATGCTCAACCACCCACATTGGATAGGTATTGTTGCGACTAGTGGACAGCCGGGCGGGTCCGGGCAGGTTTACATCACAACTCAATCCAACCTCGTGTTAAGCATACTCGTATTTTCTAAATTTACATATTTGTCTCTATTACTAATCGTATGTAAATTTGTTAACAATTAAATGTTATGGCCCACTTTCCAAGTTTAACATTTTTGGTATAAGAATTTATACCATTCAAGTGCCACCAATTTTGGCATGTGACAAACATGCCAATTTCATATATTTTCACCAATTTATGTCAAGTTACCAATTTATCCCAACGTTACCCCATCTAAATATTAGGCTAACAATCTTAGCCTAATTTTCGTTCACATGGTTTTTAACATATAATATTAGGCTAGAAACTTAGCCTAATTTAGCGTACACAAAATTGGCATTCATTGACATAAACATGACATAGGTGTAAACTTGGCATTATTGGCATAGTCAATATGAACATCATAGGTGTGAACTTGCAAAATAGTCAACATAAATATCATAGGTGTGAACGTGCAACGTAGACTAAATCAATATACATATATGCGAACTTGCAACATAGGCTAAATCAACTTACATACATGCGAACTTGCATTGCAATTGGGGTCTAACCAAATAGGTGTCACATTAATTAACATATGATTTAGACAACAAAAGCCTAAACAAGTTTAGATCTAGGCATAACACCGAACATCACTAGCATATGACAAGAATATAACATGTCCATAAAGTATGTATAATTCATCGAATGTGTGAACTAGATCCAAATCATGTTTACTACTATAACATGAAACTTGTATTGAAATGGATCTTGGCATGGATCCAATTATGAACTTTGCAACTTTTGTGTAAACATATTAGCATGTATATGAACTTAGGCATAAAGGTTTTAGCATAAAGTATATACATGAGATCTCAACTTGGACATATCACATACAACTTATATAATCACATAAACATATAGGTGTAGATTATAACATGAACTATATAACTTGCATGTGATGTTGTTCTCGTTTGAATGGATCTAATCACCAAGTAAATTTAACCACAAACATTCCAACCTTTCACAATAAAATCATTTTGATACATAGATATGAATTAACATCATCGTTATACAATAACACAAATCCATTTCCATTTTACATCGAATCAAATCCTAACTTTTATTCACATCGTAAAAATCACTATACTTACTACAAACGACGGTCTTGTTTTCTGATTTCTGAGTTATGAATTTGAATTGCTTTCCTTTGGTTGATTGATTCTTGTTTTAACTTTAATTTGGCTCGTCTCTAAGCTTTCTCTAACTGACGGCTACTCCTAGTTTACTCCCAACAGCATGACGGCTCTAGTTCTATGTGTGAATTTAGGTTGAGTGTTGAGTTGTATTTATAGAATTTTAGATTGATTTGAGCCGTCTGATGATCATAGAGTGAATCCAGACCATACATACCAAGAGAAGCCAATCAGAAAGTGACAACTCAGCCCTAGTGACACAGCCAAGCTCAAAAATTCGACCAGAAACCGACCAGGCCAGCCAGGGCCAAACCAGGTCGACTGGGAAGGTCAACCCCCTGGTCGACCTAGTGCCTGGGTGGGAATTTTCCCGCCCAACCCAGTTTGGGTTTGTTTTTCAAATTTCGAACTGAATTTGAACCGTTTGAATTTTAAATTGAATTCTGAAACTTCCGGAGGTCATAACTCCTTCATACGGAGTCCGATTCACGCAACTCGGACTCTATCTCAGGTAGAATTCCAAGACGAGCGCAATGGCGTAATCCGTTTCCCTTAATTCTTTCATTTAGAATTTATTATACTTTGATTTGTTAATTTACAATTAATAGAAAATTCGGGGTGTTACATATATATTCTCTAATGATAAGGAACAAAAGGTTATTGTTTCTCGAAACGCCGTCTTTTATAAAAGAAATTTTTGTTAAAGGAAATTAACAAAGAAGTTGTAGACTTGGATGAGATCCAAGAAACTAATGTTGATATCGAAAAAGTGGGAGAAATAAGTTCACATGTATATGGAGAAGCAAAACCTATTAGAAGGTCTAGTAAGGAATCTCGCACATCAGATAAATACTACGGTTTTCTCGTGGATAGGAAAAGGAGGATTGTGTCATAGATAACAACACTCCTTTGACTTTTCAATAAGCACTACAGAGTAAGGACTTTGCATTTTGGCTTGGAGCTATGAAATCTGAAATGGAATCCATGTATGAGAACAAAATTTGGACTTTGTTATACATATCTAAGGAGATAAAACCCATTGGCTGCAAGTGAATTTTTAAGAAAAATCTAAATGCGAATGGGGAAGTGGAGACTTATAAAGAAGGACTAGTTGAGGAAGGATTTCGTCAAATTCAAGGTGTTGATTATAACGAGACCTTTTCATGCGTGGCCATGCTTAAATCATTTCGGATTATGCTAACCATTGTTGCATTCTATGACCACGAAATATGGCAAATGGATGTACAGATGGCTTTCCAAAATGGTGACTTAAAAGAAACTGTATATATGTCACACCCGAAGGGTTTTATGGTTAGTGGGTGCGAAAGCAAAGATTACAAGTTGTTAAAGTCCATTTATGGACTCAAACAAGCTTTAAGGATTTAGAATAATTGTTTTGATAAAGTAATAAAACAGTTTGGTTTTTACCAAAACACAGAGGAAGTGTGCATATACAAAAAGAAACAGGGAAATGCTATAGTATTCTTAGTACTTTATGTTGATAATCTATTATTGATTGGCAGCGACACTTCATTATTGTAATCAGTGAAATCTTGGCTTTCCAAAAACTTCTCCATAAAGGATATGGGAGAAGCAGCCTATATATTTGGTATAATGATCTACAGAGATAGGTCTAAGAGGTTGTTAGGATTGTCCAAACCCCTGTATATGGACATCATACTAAAAAGATTTAGTATGGAGAATTCCAAATGTGGAAGTGTTCCAACGCAATCTGGAATTGTCCTTTCTAGAAAGGACGCTCCTCATACCAATGAGGAGAAAGAGCATATGAAAAGGATCCCCTATGCTTCTGCCATAGGATGCATATTGTATACTATGTTATGTATTAGACCGATTGTAGTGTTTGTTACTTTTCTATTGACTAGAAAAGCACAAATTTTGAAATAAATTACTACAAACGCATATGCGTGTAGTATGAAGGTCGAACAGGAAGGAAAATTAAAATTTATTATTTATATAATTTTGTGGGTGAGTTAGATGAATTTAGAGGATTTGATTGAAATAAAAATTGAAAGTGCAATTTGATTCATAACAAATCTAATTGAACTGATGACCAGATCATAATTATCAATTGAAACAGGAAGTAAACTGCTATTGAATTCACTACAGATTCGAATCTAATCAAATCTATATTAAATTCAATAGTACCTAGAAAAGCATAACAAAATGCAAAAATTAAAATTGCATAATAGAAATAATATACAAAAAGTAGAATCAGGATTACCATTGAATCTATTCAGATGGTCAATCATTAATTAGAAAAGTAAATTGCAATAGCAAATTGTGCTCTGCCAAATCTAATTGAATAGACAACACAAATTCACTAGACCCTAGAGGAGTATAGAAAAGAAAAGAAAGAACTCTCAATTCTTGGATGAAGTCTACAATGAGAATACAAGGGTATTTATAGGATAGATTATTCAACCTAAATCCTAATACAATCACAAATGGGCCTTAGTTAAATCTGGTAATTTTTGGCCTTTTTTCTTTTCTTCTTGCTTCTTCGACAATTCTTTCTTGATTTGTAGTATGCATATTCTTTCTACCAATTATTTTCTTGTTCAAAAAGCAACTTGATATGAGATTTTCATCTACAAGTCTTTACATATATACACAACACACATACACACACATGCACACACATATACACTCAACAATATGATCTTTATTTTCTATTTTTCTGACTGCATGTGGCTTGGTCGGCATATCTGTAAAAGCGGCAAAATAATACCCAAGTAATATTTATTTATAAGCAAAAGAAAAAATATAAGAGCATAAAATAAACACATTTTCATGTTAATCAAATTCTCCCACATTTATCTTTTACTCATCCTCGAGTATAATAGAAAACATTGGACAATTTACACAAGATGATCAAACAATAACATCCATGACCCTGGCTATCACCACCAACCTTGGTTTGAAACCATCGTTAATCGTATGGCGGGCCCAACTCGCCATCCGTCAAGGGCTAATGGTAATCCTGGTTCTAGAAAAACTCCACATGCCTTTCATCGATATATATCTAGACCTTTCAACGACACCTAAGGTACTCGACCAGCTAACTTCTAGTCTTTTGGGCGTCCTCATTATACCCCTGCTTTGAGTCCACTAGAACATCCGACTAACGAAAATCCCTCAGCCTTTAATATCTCTAGCCATCTAACTTAGTGACTATCCATAAGCTCAAGCGACTTCTTGAGCAACCATTATCCATGAACTCAACATCTTTGAGTCGTCTCACATCTTCATTGCATTTCGCCGATCAACGAACACTTCACAACACTTCAAACATTTCATCATGAATTCACTTTGAAGCCACGACCATCAACGAACCAAAACAAACTTTATTTGGTCATTTTTAGGAGTAATCGATCCATCTTCACCCCATTCGATCCATCTGAATTACGCAGCGTTCGCCTTTTTGCCATGTGTAGCAACCCATTACTTTTCATAGCGTTTTAGTTGAACACTACAGTCTACCAATTGCCTGATCCATCTTGGCCACACGATCCATCATGGATCGCTCCAAGTTTCCACCACACGTGTCTTTATCCGACCCATGAATCTGCGTATCGATCCATCGGGTTTTTCCCTTGGGCGATCCTTCCCCTTCTGCAGCGATCTACATAAAGAAAATGATGTCGATCCATCAGATTTGCTCTCAGCCCAGTTTCCTCCGATCCATCAGTCGTCGCCTGACTGATCCGTGCTTCCCCATGCCCGATCCATCCTGTGCAATGATCCCCGATCCATGGAAATGGCAACATCGACCCATGCTTTTTGACCAGTTTCACGCTTGGCCGATCCACACCATGTCACCAGATTTTTCCATCGATCCATTTAAGAAACTGATCCATCGTGAAGATCCAATCGATCCATCATTTTTGCCGGTCCGATCCATCCTATGTGTTGCACAATAAGCCATGATCCATCAAAAATGTCGACCGATCCATTCTTATTTTGATCCAAATCAACCGATTCCAAACTACCATTCAATCACACAATCATAAAAAAAGCATCAACATAACAAAGAATCATCAACAATATATGAATTTCACCACATCATGATTTAAACAATAAACGAATCAATAAATATATCTAAACTTGCATAAACACATGAATAACGTATAAATTTACCATTATAATCTTGCTAGGTTAGATCCTATGGTGATTCGAATAAAAATAGAGTTACCTTGATTAGATCTAGGTGAAAATGAATTGAAATGATGAAAATAAGATCAAAGAAACCCATATACTCGATTGAATCCGTGTGAGAGATGCTTGTCACTTACCAATTTCACAAAATAACTTCAAAATGATGAATCTCTAATCTGGACAGCGAAGAACGGTCTCCAAATCAATCCTCTTAATGCGATCTAGCCTTCCTCGATGTAGATCTTCAATCTTCTAAGAATTAATGGAGCGGAGATGTATTTGATTGAGCAAGAAGAATCTCGAGCTCAGCCAAATGAGAGAAATAAAGAAACTAAACTATTCTCCTTGCCTCTACACCTCTATTTATAGCCAACAGCCCTAGCCTTAATAGGCCTCACTAATCAGCCTACTAATGACTAATTAGTCTGTCTAGAAATTGTGTAGCACTAAAACAGTGATTTCTCCCAAACTGCTCAGCCAAAACTTTAGTGTAACCACTCTACGGAATTGGAAACATTGTTTCCTTTCCAACGAAGTTTATCCCAGCACCTGATTCGATTTCAGTCAAAAGTTAATCCTTGTACAAAACTAACAGTGGCAAAATGGTTACAAATAAAATTGGTAAAAATTATGGAAATGTCTCACATCCCCATAAGCAACATACCAAAATATGAGAATGATCCTACCCAAAGGGAATTAAATAAAAATATTTTACAATCCTCCGATACGTAAAATGTGGGTCGTTACAATTAAGATTATAATTGCACTAAATGGAAAGAGAATCCTTTCATTTTATCTCATTAGTTTTCGTAGAGCGGACCGGTTTTAAAAGTGAGCCCAAAAACTTATTATTATAACAAATAATAATTATAATGATTACGAGATATTTATAAATTATTAATCTACTTCAAATTCGATTTTAAGGTGAACCGACCACCCTGGATGTTTTAAAAGTGGATCATCCATTGCTACAGTCCTAGATTATAGTACATGAGCTACCTAAGAGACTACACTACAATTAACATACCAAGTAGTGTACCCAGTTACATGAAAGAGATATTCCTAGTTACTAGTACATTACATACATCGACACAATTACATTCAATAATTTTCAGAAACAAACCGAGGAAAACTTTCGAAGAAGTAATCACATCAGCTAGTTTTCCAATATTGTTCAACCACCCTGAAGGCACTCGAGCAACAAATCACATCACAATCTCCATTACCCCTAAAGGAACACTGCCCCGAAACTCATTGCTTCCAACATACCCAATCCAACAAACGACAACAACAAAAATCCTATAAGACGAATTCCAAGCAAACAGGACAACCAAATTTAAAAAACAACCCCAACCCACGCCATCACTACATATACAATATGCAAAGCAATCTCTCAGCTAGCTCACCAAGATGGACGCTATGCTCGGATAACTCCAAAGAAAACTTGGTTAATGTAAGAAATAAGAGCAAAGAATACCAAAAGTGTAGAACAGAGGAGTCGTGAGACCGTTCTTGGAACATTTCCATACACTGAAAACTTGTAAATTCTGCATAGGATTCAAGACTTTGACTCACAACAAGCTGAACCACACCACAACAAGATCAAACTACCAAGGACGAATCACATACAGGTCAGCCCTATTAAAACCACCCTACACTCACCACCTGACTATGGTCAGACTGCACTGGACAAAAATGCACCAGGCAATGGCTGAGGTTATACTCACCTGGATTCCTAGCGAAGTACATTATAGGTAAAGGAAAAGTGGGAAGACGTTGTAACGACCCGGAAAAAGTCGACCTTGATTATCCGTTATACAACACATATCGAACATCAAGGGTCGAAAATACCAGATGGTTAATGAAAGAAATTATAGGGTAGAATAGATAATAGAATAGAAGAAGAAGAAGAACATCATCACCAGAGTAAACACGAATCTCACAGTGGAACAAATAAAATATAACATAACTTTTGAAATACAAACAGTATGCATACAATAACACTTATCAGAGTACAACACTTACAACACAGTGGAAATAAACAATAGCTATATAATCCTGTAGCCTCTTGCTCCAAGCTCTCCAAGTGTATCTGTAAAATACCGACTACTTGACTGCCATACAAATTTAGGCACCCAAGAGTTTAGGGAAAACAAACAAAATAAACTCCGGGTCAGACATGGGATTGGTATGAGTAAAACAGTATGAACAAGCAAAAGATATCTCATAAGACCACACCGTATAACGAAACGGGTTTTTCTCTTATGAGAATCCAAATTATCTTTATATCAAAAACCTTTTGATATTATAATAATGTCTATCAACCACAATATAATAATCATCTAGCAGAAACACTTTCATCTCACGTTCTACATATATAGTATACAATCAAAATCGCAAGCACGTATTGGGTAATGGATTTCCAACTATGACAAGGTATGGAACCACCTTTCGCTAGTGTACCTCTAGAGAGGAATACACTGGGTTCAACAAGAACATCTTGCAACCCGGCCACACATGACCAACCACTCATTTCGCTTGAGTGTATCGAATGTATATCACCAACGGTTGGGATCAGCAACCGTTTCCCGAATGGAACAGCATCAACAAAAGATTTTTAGAAGTAAACGAAACTCTAGATCAGGTGATTATACACCATAATAGGTGCGACCTACATAGCCATGCTGCCTGCCCAATTTCTGTCATTTACCGGATGTGAGGCTAGAAGCTACGCTTATCTTTTACATGACACATCTTCATTCACTTAGAATGTCACATCGTCATACCCGCCAAATCACAAATTGATTTATCCAAAAAAATCACGGGTATACAGCTAAGAGAAACAAATTCCTCTGCCACCAACGTAAATACGTTTGAAATGATCAACTTACGTGATCTACCAGATATACTCTGTCAGACCTTCGTCCATAAAAGTTGTCCTGGGACTGGACAAACCGAAGGCACTATTCAGTATATCCATCTTAGGCACTGTTATCTAAGATTTATACAACAACCCTTGCATTTTACTCCGTCTTCAATTATCTATGGCATATATGATTCGCAACGCTTATGCCAATACAGAGTGGTTCTTTGGATAATAATCCAACCGGTCTCTCCATATTAGCAATGTTAAAATGGTCAAAAACTTCGATAGTCGGTGAGTTAACTATCAAAGAAAAGCATGTGTGCAAACAACGATATTATTTCCAGATGGAAATTATACCGATCAATCATCATTTAACATATATATATATATATATGTATGTATATATATATACATGTATATATATATATATTCACATTTCCTTATTTCCTATGTTTAGAAAATATATGTTATTAACACTAGAAAACATTTCCATTGTTTATTTACATATCACTATCATTCCACATCTATCAGACTCTAATTACAAACTAACAAGAGAACAACTTCCTAAGTATAAACCCCGAAGGCCGAAACCATCATTAGATCGATACTCAGGAAATCATTCAACTTATTAATCTCTACTCAGTTTCCAATTTCTGTTTAACTCCATTTCTATTAACTCTAATTGAATAACTCTATTTGCTTAACTCTTATTCGAATAACTAATATTCGATTTAACTCCATTCGCTTAACTCTAGATCGCAGCGATCACAATGGTTACGCCTGATTCCCTCTGGAAACATTCGACTGCAGTAGGCTATCTGTAACCCTGCGAATTACGCTAGCAGTCGTGCAAAATGGCAACTTATCCTGAATAACTATGTTTGACTAACTCTATTCGACTAACAATATTCGATTAACTCGACTTCAAATAACTAAATTTGATTAACTCTTTTATATCTCATCAACTTCCTTTTTTTATAGATCCTGTTTATTTTCCCAATAAATATTCCTTTTAGAATTCTATTTACTTTCTAAATAAATTTCCCTTTATTCTATTTATTTTCTAAATAAATAATCCTTTATTAATTCTATTTATTTCCTAAATAACGTCTCTTTTTAATTCTATTCATTTTCTAAATAAATGTTCCCCTTTATAAAATCCTATGATTTTATAAATACTTTATTTTCAAAATATTTCCTTTTATAAAATCGGTTGATTTTATAAAATTCCTTTATTTCAATATACATTGAAATATTTCTCTTTACATCCCAGGGTTTCTTATGATATTTAAAATAGCGAACCACAATGATCGATATCATTTAAACACACATAATCAAACAGATTATATATTTCATCTTATATTTCAATATAAGAACAGAATAGTATCATAAATATTGAGGAGTCCAGTGGGACCCCCTCCAACCTGTTTCTCTGCATCATAGATGTTAAACAACACGAATATAAAATATTCTGATAAACAGAATCAATATTCGTTTTAACGATTTTTATATATCGTTATCTATATTTTCAATCAACACACAAACAATTCAATCAAACAGTTAACACACAACAATCAGTCATTATATATCAGTTCTAAATATACGTTATAAAAATAGAACTGATAGAGTTGGTGAGTTTTACTCACATTGGCAGTTCATCGTTAAAGTACGATAAATTGTTGTTTGATTTGAATCAAACAATTTATTTCGCTATAAATTTAGACGAGCTCCAATCCACTCCCAGTCAGTTCCATTGTGGAGCTCTCGTCCATACGATCCTAACGGATCAAACCGTTCAAGATTCTGATGCATCATGACCGAGATATTGAATTTACAACTTATACAATTATTAAATTAAAATAAAACTTAATAAATTTTCACTTGGGCTTAACTTAGTTTGACCGACCCATTAGCACTTCAAAGACCAAACCCGAACAGCCCTTCTTTTCCGAAGTACCCATCGTGACCTGCTCACCGTAAAAACCAATAACCGACACCTTTTTCCTCAACAATTTCTCCTCCCTCCTTTACTAAAAATCCACACAAAAATGCCCAAAAATCTTATCATCATCTCGTCTTCAATCTCATACCACAATTGCATAACTCGACTTCACCATCTTACTTCCGCTCGCCAGTCCACGTTGAACACTGATCGAAAAAATTATGATCGAACTTCACAAAAAAGATCCCAACCGAAGCTGCTCGTCACCACGAGTTCAGATCCACCATTCAATTCGCTCAAACCTCAATAACTTCGAAGAAATCGGAAGCCCTAACTTTCACTGTACACTTCCGCCTATCGCAGAAAGGCATCGAACCGTTCGAGCCCCACACCATCTTGCTGTAAACTTCCTTACAAACCCAACAGTATGGATTTCAGGATTTATAGAATTTTATTACTATTTCCATTGATTTTAGGAGGATCAAATAAGTTATTGGAGAAGCAAAAATGGAAGCGGCGCATGTTTTTCTTGCTGTTGACTTCTGAGGAATTTTATTTTAGGGTTTAGTTTAAGTGAGGTATTTATAGGATTTTTATATTAATTTTTAATTCGAATTTTATATTTATTTTTAAGTCATCGCTATCTGTATTTGTCCTCTAAAATTCGTACGACCACATATATTACCTAAAAATCACGAAACTGGACATGCAGCTACAGTTCGACATTACTGTCCTAATGAAACTGGTTTCGTTGAATTCTGACTCCGTTTGCTCACACAACGTATTTTTAACCATCAGAATATCGACTGTTTTTCACATCTAAAAATCCATACGGCCACGTAGTGACTCTAAAAATCACAAAACTTGGAATCTAGCAATAATTTGATGTTGCGGATCCAACAAAATTAGTTTCGTCTAATTCTGAGTTCGTTTGTAAAACTGGCTATTTTTAAAGCTCTAAATAGCCCATTTAAATATATAAATATAATTAAATTAAATATTTATAAATAAATATTCTCGTATATATTCATATACGATATCATACAGCTCCACAATATTCCTATATGAATTTCTAACTCGATATTTCAAATCCCGATATAAATCGGTATTCGATTTATAATGAAATTCCTTTTATAAATATAATTAAATCGTTATAAATTATAAAGGAATTCCACAGTGACTTTTCTAAAATTTGATTTGGACATAAATCAAAATCTACACGACAAAATCTCGATTTTTCTCTTCCACTAGAAAAATATACTTTACTAGCTCCTAACGTTTCTTGTTTAACAGAAATCCGAATTAAAACGACTTCTGTATATTCGTTTAAAGTTCGAATCGCCAAATCGCGAACTGCCACGCCATTTCGAGCTCGATTATATTTATAATAAAATTTCATATGTTCGACCATCGTTAATTAAATATATTCGTTATCGTAATTCAATTCTAAACTGAATTATATAATTTGAATTGCCCAACTCACACCATATCACCATTTTAGCCCATTCTGATTATTTCAGAATTAAATATATTATTTAATTATTTATATTAATTAAATATTCCAAGTTATTTAATGAATGACCATTTAATTCTCTAAACCACTATTTATATAATTAAATAAATTAATTAATTTACCGCTAAAATATGGTATTTTCCCTTTTCCCCCCTTAAAATAATTTCGTCCTCGAAATTGCTAAAGGTAGAAAACAAACTCTATTGACTGGTTAAAACTTATTTGTTCACTTCTTAACTTCTGTTTCAACTGAACCAATTTAATTTTAATTAAAATATTAATTAAATCTTATCAACGACAATTTTCAAAAATCCTAAAAATTTTCTAACACCTTAACTTTTTGAAAAATTTCACCAGCACCTCTTTTGTACCGGTCAATAGCTCAAACTCCAACTCGCCTTTCTGGGACATCTCCAACCCAAAAGAAAATCAAACAGCCAAGCGACTTGCCAATTTGGCTCATCAAAAATCTCAAACCCACATATAAAATAAACTGGTACCTTTTTGTCGGGCATATCGTTATATTCCTCAATCTGCTATCAATTCTGCATATACCAATGTTATGCCAATCAAACTCCAAATCAGTTTTATCTCCAACACAACCAATCGCTTATATTCGAGCCAAATATCATTTCAAACCCGAGTTTTATTCTCTATTCCAAATCTTGATTTTACCAAACCAATTCTATTTCAACTCCTTATCTTACAAACCCAATCTTCTCGAAATCTTTCTAATCCAACTAAAATTCCACTTAATTGATTTTTCAATTCAAGTCCAATTTATTTCCACAAATTTTTATTTAAATTTGTTTTTAATTCACAGCCTATTCCTGGGAGTTTTAAATAGCTTTTCTTTTCTCAAAATCAAACTTTCCTTTTTAGGATTTCAAACAAGTTGTTTTTCTAAATAATTTAAAAAACAATCTCTTTTCGGTAGTAATCCGTCACTTACGACTCGAAATTGAACACCGATGATGTCATGATCATCATAGGAATCTATTTCCAGCTTTCAAAGTGAGTTCAATACTATATCACTTTCAAAATCATTCTTAAACACTTTTATTTTGAAATCAGTTCAAAATATCATTCACAAATGCTTGGAGTACAATTTAAAATCTCCTAGGATCTTAAAATTTACATATTTTTTAATCCAAATCCATTTACAAACACTTATCCAATTTTCCAGAATTTTAATTCAATTCTGATTTAAATTTCAGATTTAATTCACTTCATTTCACGTATTTCACTTATATGAATTCTAATTGGCTATTTACATAACCATTTCGCATTTTTATAATCTTATTCGATTATAATAACAACCAGTATATTCTATATATTATTATCATTCCAACATAAGTCCTTTATATCAAAATATAATTTGGGCAAAATTATTTCGTTTACCCTCTTAACATACCATGTCGGTTCATCGTATTCAAGTGTTTATAAACTCCTACCGATACAGTGGATCAAACTGATCGACAAGATCACATAAACAACTCAATCAATAAATCTCCACAATATAAAACAATTTTATACTGAATAACAAATACGCTCTCATATATATATATATATATATACTCAAACTCAATCTAGGGTATTACTAACCCCATCTCTACCGAGTCATGCCACAGAGCCAATGTAAAACTTAAGCTCTGATACCAACTGTAACGATCCGGAAAAAGTCGACCTTGATTATCCGTTATACAACACATATCGAACATCAAGAGTCGAAAATACCAGATGGTTAATGAAAGAAATTATAGGGTAGAATAGATAATAGAATAGAAGAAGAAGAAGAACATCATCACCAGAGTAAACACGAATCTCACAGTGGAATGAATAAAATATAACATATTTTTTGAAATACAAACAGTATGTATACAATAACACTTATCAGAGTACAAAACTTACAACACAGCGGAAATAAACAATAGCTATATAATCTTGTAGCATCCTGCTCCAAGCTCTCCAAGTGTATCTGTAAAATCCCGACTACTTGACTGCCCGCACAAATTTAGGCACCCAAGAGTTTAGGGAAAACAAACAAAATAAACTCCGGGTCAGTCATGGGACTGGTATGAGTAAAACAGTTTGAACAAGCAAACGATATCTCATAAGACCACGTCGTATAACGGAACCTTGCATTTTACTCCGTCTTCAATTATCTTTGGCATATATGATTTGCAACGCTTATGCCAATACAAAGTGGTTCTTTGGATAATAATCCAACCGGTCTCTTCATATTAACAACGTTAAAATGGTTAAAAACTTCGATAGTCGGTGAGTTAACTATCAAAGAAAAACATGTGTGCAAACAATGATATTATTTCCAAATGGAAATTATATCGATCAATCATCATTCAACATATATATATATGTATATATATATATTCACATTTCCTTATTTCCTATGTTTAGAAAATATATGTTATCAACACTGGAAAACATTTCCATTGTTTATTTACATATCACTATCATTCCACATCTATCAGACTCTAACTACAAACTAACAAGAGAACAACTTCCTAAGTATAAACCCCGAAGGCCGAAACCATCATCAGATCGATACTCAGGAAACCATTCAACTTATTAATCTCTAGTCAGTTTCCAATTTTTGTTTAACTCCCTTTCGATTAACTCTAATTGAATAACTCTATTTGCTTAACTCTTATTCGAATAACTAATATTCGATTTAACTCCATTCGCTTAACTCTAGATCACAACGATCACAATGGTTACGCCTGATTCCCTCAGGAAACATCCAACCGCCATAGGCTATCTGCAGCCCTGCGAATTATGCTAGCTAGCAGTCGTGCAAAATGGCAACTTATCCTAAATAACTATGTTTGACTAACTCTATTCGACTATCTATATTCGATTAACTCGACTTCGAATAACTAAATTCGATTAACTCTTTTATATCTCGTCAACATCATTTTTTTATAGATCCTGTTTATTTTCCCAATAAATATTCCTTTTAGAATTCTATTACTTTCTAATTAAATATCCCTTTATTCTATTTATTTCCTAAATAAATAATCCTTTATTAATTCTATTTATTTCCTAAATAACTTCTCTTTTTAATTCTATTCATTTTCTAAATAAATGTTCCCCTTTATAAAATCCTATGATTTTATAAATACTTTATTTTCAAAATATTTCCTTTTATAAAATCAGTTGATTTTATAAAATTCCTTTATTTCAATATACATTGAAATATTTCTCTTTACATCCCAGGGTTTCTTATGTTATTTAAAATAGCAAACCACAATGATCGATATCATTTAAACACACATAATCAAACAGATTATATATTTCGTCATATATTTCAATATAAGAACAGAACAGTATCATAAATATTGAGGAGTCCAGTTGGACCCCTCCAACCTGTTTCCCTGCATCACAGATGTTAAACAACACGAATATAAAATATTCTGATAAACAGAATCAATATTCGATTTAATGATTTTTATATATCGTTATCTATATTTTCAACCAATACACAAACAATTCAACCAAACAGTTAACACACAGCAATCAATCATCATTTATCAGATCTAAATATACGTTATAAAAATAGAACTGATAGAGTTGGTGAGTTTTACTCACATTGGCAATTCATCGTTAAAGAACGATAAACTGTTGTCTTTAACGATGAATTGCTGTTTGACTCGAATCAAACAATTTATTTCGCTATAAACTCAGACGAGCTCCAATCCACTCCCAATCAGTTCCATTATGGAGCTCTCATCCATACGATCCTAACGGATCCAACCGTTCAAGATTCTGATATGTTATGACCGAGATATTGAATTTACAACTTATACAATTATTAAATTAAAATAAAACTTAATAAATTTTCACTTGGGCTTAAATTAGTTTGACCATCCCATTAGCACTTCAAAGACCAAACCCGAACAGCCCTTCTTCCCCGAATATCCACCGTGACCTGCTCACCGCAAAAACCCATAACCGACCCCTTTTTCCTCAACAATTTCTCCTCCCTCCTTTACTAAAAATCAACACAAAAATGACCAAAAATCTTATCATCATCTCATCTTCAATCTCGTACCGCAATTGCATAACTCGACTTCACCATTTTACTTCCGTTCGCCAGTCCACGTTGAACACTGATCGAAAAAAATATGACCGAACTTCACAAAAAAGATCCCAACCGAAGCTGCTCCTCACCACGAGTTCAGATCAACCATTCAATTCGCTCAAACCTCAACAACTTCGAAGAAATCGAAAGCCCTAACTTTCACTGTACACTTCCGCCTATTGCAGAAAGGCATCGAACTGTTCGAACCCCACACCAACTTGTTGTAAACTTCCTTACGAACCCAACAGTATGGATTTCAGGATTTATAGAATTTTATTACTATTTCCATTGATTTTAGAAGGATCGAATAAGTTATTGGAGAAGCAAAAATGGAAGCGGCGCATGTTTTTCTTGTTGTTGACTTCTGAGGAATTTTAGTTTAGGGTTTTGTTTAAGTGAGGTATTTATAGGATTTTTATATTAATTTTTAATTCGAATTTTATATTTATTTTTAAGTCATCGCTATCTGTATTTGTCCTCTAAAATTCGTACGACCACATATAATACCCAAAAATCACGAAAATGGACATGCAGCTACAGTTCGACATTGTTGTCCTAGTGAAACTGGTTTCGTTGAATTCCGACTTCGTTTGCTCACACAGCTTATTTTTAATCGTTAGAATATCGACTTTTTTTCACATCTAAAAATTCATACGGCCACACAGTGACTCTAAAAATCACGGAACTTGAAATCTAGCAATAATTTGATGTTGCGGATCCAACAAAATTAGTTTCGTCGAATTCTGAGTTCGTTTGTAAAACTGGCTATTTTTAAAGCTCTAAATAACCCATTTAAATATATAAATATATTTAAATATAATTAAATTAAATATTTATAAATAAATATTCTTGTATATATTCATATACGATATCATACAGCTCCACAATATTCCTATATGAATTTCTAACTCGATATTTCAAATCCCGATATAAATCATTATTCGATTTATAATGAAATTCCTTTTACAAATATAATTAAATCATTATAAATTATAAAGGAATTCCACAGCGACTTTTCTAAAATTTTATTTGGACATAAATTAAAATCTACACGACAAAATCTCGATTTTTCTCTTCCACTAGAAAAATATACTTTACCAGCTCCTAACGTTTCTTGTTTAACAGAAATCCGACTTAAAACGGCTTCTGTATATTCGTTTAAAGTTCGAATCGGCAAATCACGAACTACCGCACCATTTCGAGCTCGATTATGTTTATAATAAAATTTTATATGTTCGACCATCGTTAATTAAATATATTCGTTATCGTAATTCAATTCTAAACTGAATTATATAATTTGAATTGTCCAACTCACACCATATCGCCATTTTAGCCCATTCTAATTATTTCAGAATTAAATATATTATTTAATTATTTATATTAATTAAATATTCCAAGTTATTTAATGAACGACCATTTAATTTTCTAAACCACTATTTATATAATTAAATAAATTAATTATTTTACCGCTAAAATACGGGTCATTACAGACGTGAAAACATAACTCACACAGGCGACAACTGGTGCTTAGAGACTACCGGGTAAGACACCACACTGATCGTTGAAGGGTTGTTGGAGTAGTTAGGTAACGCGGAAGAATCGGGGTGGGCTGGGACATAGGAACTTGAGGGATAAAAAAGAAAAGGGATTTCAAATCTGAAAATCTGTAAAGGGGGGATTCCTATGTAGGCAAAAACAAAGCAGAGGAATAGAGGTGATGAAAGATTTGGATCGGCATGAGTGGAGGGAGAGAAAATTGAAGCAGTGGAGAAGATGAAGAATTTCATAAAGAGAAAAGGCAATGCTTTATCACCATTAATAGGCATATCCCCTAATACCAAGCCCCATGAAATGACAAATCTTTCTTTAATTTGAATTGACAGATACATTACATGTCTTTAATTGATAATTTATTCATGGCAAGGTTTATCACTATGTCCATATGTATTCTAACTGAACAAATAGCTGTTTAAAGTTTATTTGATTTCGTTATATATTAAAGTATACATATATGTGAACTATATATATATATATATATATATACATATATAAGTGCGCTCGCATGTGTAACATCATATTCCATAAAGGGTATAACGTGCCCGTATATAGATGTTGGGATTTACATTGCAACGGGCACATTAGCTCATTTTATGTGTACTATAGTTTGTTTAAATTTGTGCTTGTATAATATGTCAAAAGTAGGATATTAACATATGTGTAGGAATATATATATATATATATATATATATATATATATATATAATTTCTCTCTGCCATGGTAGAGAGAAACAGGCGATCTGGTGCTTAAACTTTTAAGTCCACTCAAAGTGCACCCTACATTAGATCAAAATGCTTCTTCTTCATTTCGAACCCCGTACTATTCAGATCTAGTAATTTCATCAAACTCAAAGGATCAAAACTTTCAAGAAAGGGCGATTCGACGAAAATTGAGCCCTAATTATAACATCTTTTGTTGGAGATCTCGTTTCTCATAATCGTATCCTCCAATTGGATATGAAAGTATGCTACTATTTCGATTACAAAGGATAAGATCTATATCTTTGGTCTTTACGTCTAACCTTGGGGTGCTTATATTCATTGAACTCCCGTTGCGTTTCACTATCTATGTTAGGCTTGTATGATTTTCATGGCGATTTTTCCTATGCTACTCAGTTCCTGTCAATGCTGCTAGATAGTTCTTTGAAGCTACTAGATGGGTTATTTGATTTCATTAGGAAAAAATGGATTTATTATTGTCAATAAGGAACGAATGAAGATGAAATATGTAGAGTTTTCTTCCACAAAATTAGGAAATCGAATGTTAAAATGGAGTCTTTTGTTCCAACTTGATTCCTAAAACACATGTTAAAGGGGAAGTTAGCTGGGATTTTTTTTCTCTATTTTGGACCCCTTCAACATTGACACATGGTTATTATGATGACTTATGGTTAATAAGTTGTGCTTAATGATTACTATAGAGTCAATACTTCTATCACCAGCTATTTTCTTATTGTTTATCAAACCATGGGCACTAAATTTATGTTTTGAGAAGTAGGATCTGGATGTGGTAAGGGATTGTTTATTTTGGTTCTCACTTTTGTTGAATCAATTGTTTTTTGACAAAAAAAAGAGAAGTTCATCAGCAACTTGAATATATATTCAGTGGTTCTGCCTAAGCAGGCTATCAGAAAGTTTACTGGTTTGCTTTGGGAAAGGAACTTGGGTCTTATATTAGCAGTTAACGCGTGTATTTCTTGAGACCTGAAGCAGGTAGCAAGTCCAGGAGGAAAGTGCCAGATTTTGAGGGAATGTGGACATGCAAATTGGAATAGTTTGTGCAGAGATATTGCACGAAGCAGTTGGATCTTCTATCAGTTTTATTTTAGTTCTATTTTGCTTAATGTTGTATTTTTTTATTCCTGGTTCTATGCATGTACTATTTGTATTATTATTAAATAAAATAGCTTCTACCATAATAAATTAATATAAAATAATTACATGATAACATTTCTAGTTTAATAATATAAAAAAAATCTAGAAATACACTTTAGGCTCAAGATTAATTTATAGAAATTTTACAATTAAAATAATCTTTACTATCAAATAATTGATAATAGCCAATAATTAAATTAATTCTTAAAATTTGAAAACAAATTTAAAAATTCTAAAAATAGTTTGTAGTTACCTGAGACATATTTTGGGTTGTGAAATAATTTTAAGAACTGTCTCAAGTAAAATTATATTTTTAATTGAATAATTAATTACAGTTCAGAACTAAATTAATTTAGTACAAAAAGTTTTAAAAAATTTGAAACTTTTTTCGACGGTTCCAGATACATATATAAGGCTTAAGAAAAATTTATAGAGTTTTCATAGTATAAAATATTTTTTATTAAATAACTAATTTCAAGGAGAAAATAAATTAATTTTTAAAATTAATAAATTAAGTTTAAAAAACTAAATTTTTTACTGTAATCTTATTATATGGTGCAAAAAATATAAAAAATATAAAATTGAAACTTTTATATTTTAATTTATATATACAAAATAATGAATTCACAAAATCATTAAATAATAATGAAATATTTATATACACATATTTAATAAAATAATTTTATATTTTATGATTCATAATAAGTACAGGTCATCATAAGAAATTTTTGGATTAAATAAAAATTATATACAAACATATATATACAATTACACATATAAATAATTTGTAGATCTATGCTAATTTAATCTAGATCTCTATACAAATATATATATATATATATATATGTTTATGTATATGTAAATTAGAATACTCCTTTTTCTACAGAAGATTGATTCAACAAATCAAAATAAATGTAATATTACAAGCACATAACCAATTTAACGTAACAAACACGGGTACCCACAAAAATCTCACCTAATCTAAACAATAAGCATATCAGAAAACTAACAGAGGATTTGGATGAAAATAGACTTTTATATGATAAAATTAAAATTAAAACAACAAGATTTAATAAAATCACGTCTTTTAATGTAGCCTTTGAGTCCACGTTGATCAATGATTTCTCTTCTAATAATGATTCACAATCCATTAGGTTGCTAATCTGGAATTGGAACCTTCTACTGCAAATTAGTAATTTGCATTGTACTTGATTTGAGAATTTTGGCAGTAATTTTAGGGGAAAGTTGCTGCCATTAAAATGAGGTTAAGGAAGAAGAAAATGGTGGCTCAAAAATGAATTCACCCATATATAGGGTTTTGAGATTTGCCATTTATGTAGGTAAGAGAGAAAAAGCACATTCATTGCCTTAAAGTCATTCTATACGTTTTCGAGCTTGTTTCTAGCCTCTCCATCAACTTTTCTAAAAGCTCCATCATCGTGCTGGGTAATTCTGATCACCTTAGCCCCTCTATATCTTCTCTCCTTAACTGTCCTAATAAACATTTCCCGATTTTTTATCTGGGTATACCTCTAAGACCTACAAAGTCATTGAAAAATGACTGGTATCCACTCATTCATAAGATTGAATCTAGACTAGCTTCATGGAAAGCTAATTTCTTATTATCTGCTGGCCGTTTAGTACTTGTAAAATCTGTGCTTTTAGCTATTCCTACATATTGGATGTCATTCCATAAGTTGCATAAATGGGTCATTAATAAAATTGATTCAGCCAGAAGTTCTTTCCTGTGGAATGGTAATAATATCAAGAGATTAGTCAATTAGCAAATATTATGTTTACGTCGTAAACAAGAAGACCTAGGCATTGTTAATCTTTCGAATTTCAGCACTGCATTGCTTTCAAAGTGGTTATAGCGCCTCATTTCTTCAGGTTCTTTCATTTGGAAAGACTGGATCCTCTCTCTCCGCTACTCTGATAACCCTCACCTTGCCCTGCATTTTCATCCTTCTGCTAAGTCCTCTCCCTTTTGGTCAGGTGTTACTTTGGCTTTTCCCCAAATAAAAAATTTAATTCATGTCAAACTGGGTAACGGTAATTCATGTCTCGTTTGGCTTGATATTTGGCATAATCAGCTTCCCTTATCTCATTCCTTTCCTGCTCTTTTCTCTTTAACCTCTCAAATGAGCCATTCAGTGGCTCACATCCAGAACTCCGGTCCTTTTAGTCTTTCCCCCTCTTCTATCTTTGATGTTCATGTTTTCCTTGATTTCCTGGTTGCCTCTAATTTGCTTCACCATACCCATCTTTTTGACATTCCTGATTGCTATATTTGGGCTTTATCTCCCACTAAAGATTTTTCTGTTGCATCCTTATATCAATTTCTTAATTTTGCTGGCCGATCTTTTAATTTTGCAAGATTATGGAAATGTAGACTGCCTCCAAGAGTTCTATTTTTTCAGTGGTGCCTTTTCCATGAAATAATTACTACCAGAGCTAGACTGTATCGTTATAACCTGATCTCGAACCCTAACTGTGCTTTATGCTCCAATCATGACGAAACTATTTATCATTTATTCTTCGATAGTGAAGCATCCTACTTATTCTGGCTGCAACGAGCATTCATTTGCTTGGTCACATTCCTGTTTTTTCATCAGTTTTTGATTACTAGCAATATAGTTCTGTTAACCCTTCACTAGATACCTTTTTTGCCATTTATTGTTGGTGTATTTGGAAAGAGATAAATGCTTCAGCATTTGATAAACCTTGAAAACATTTTGATGGTGTTTGTAGACTCACTATTCATCTCTTCCAAACGTGGACAGGTTCTTCATCGCAAGCTTGCTTCAGTCTAACTGTTCCACTGCCAAATAGTTCTGTTGAATCTATGGGTTTGAATCATGGAAGCTCAAGCCCCCACTTGCATTGAATGGTTATCTCACTATGGTACAAACTTTTGCTTGGATGGTATGGTTGTGTATTATGAAGATCAGTTTATGTATGTAAACTAAGGCTTGTTATGCTATGCACACAATCTGGCTGTAGGTTTTTGCTGGTTTAAACTACTTGCATCTATGGATATTGCTTACATCGCCACCGGTTGAGCTTGTCAACTGGCTTTATTATACACACACACACACACACACACTCTTTAATCAGCTATGTAGCTTCACACTACTCATCTGCCTTCCTTTAAAAAAATGACCTTAACCACCCGTCTTAAAACCCTAATCTCATGTACAATAGCTTCCACTTTTCTCTAGCTAAACCAACAAATTTCCTCCCTAAAATGCATGGGTTGTAAGCCCATTTAATTAAAATTAAATATATATAATCATATTTAACATATTTTGTCATCGATATCTCACATCGATCAATATATTCATAACTTTTATAAGCATATGCAACAACTTTATTTCTCATATCAA
>JASFAX010006841.1:0-29647 GCA_030737875.1 Allium sativum
AGTTAGAATGCCTTCCCTTGGAAATAATAATCTCAACTCTAATGACTAATTATCTTATTCCCAAGGGATAGGTATCGTAAGTATTATGTGAGGATATTCCGAATTGACTTTTGGGAAGGTCATCTAGCTTGATAGTACTAAGATTTGTGAAATTGATAGCCCTCCCAAGTCGTGAAGATGGTGTAATGTACTGTAATAAGAAGAAAACAGGATAACACTTCCCCTACCTCGGGGAAGAAGGCAATATGAAGTTCATTAACTTCAATGATCATTCTGCGTCTGACCAACACCAGAGAGGGGTCAGAATCACGTCGAAGATCAGGTTATGAACCCTCATATGAACTCCTTTTTCAAGGGACAGGACATGTTAGGCGCATCGTGAGAGTGTTGATCAATCATGGCAAACCCTTGAGGCGAGGGGAAAGAGACCCCCGCATTTTTACAGAGTTCATTCTACATTTCTAGGGTATCCCGATTGATCTTCTCATCAGTAAAGTTAGTGTTAACTCCCTATTTCATCATTATGGTACAAAAAGTTTATCAAACCGCAAGATGCCTGAGACACGGAAATTCACCATTCATAAATTGTAGATGTATTACAAGAATTGATGATTTTCTCCTCCTTAGGAGATAATAACTGTTTTGAGGAATAAAAAGTTCGTCCCCCTCGTATGTGATTCCTAGGACCCTATTTATAGAGAATTTGGGTCCTTTCGTTGTTAGACTATTGGGCCTGCACGCGCCTTTATTTGCCGCTTTTTTTCTCCTGGTCTCGGGCGCATGGCTCTCGGTTGTCCTTGTGGTGCCGATTACGGCCTTCGAAGTGAGGGTTCAGGATGACTTGGGCTTCCCCGAGACTGACATTGGTTTGTTGTCGTGGCGATTTGCAGATGATATTTGAACCTCCGGTAGTAGCTTCCTGGTGTATGCTCTCAGACGTAAGCTTCGGATGTAGGCCTTCGGCTTTATTGTGAGCACTTAGAGGAGTTTGTCCTCATGATGTATGTAGATACCTGGCGGTTTAATACCGTTGCTGGTTTAGGTACTAGGTGGATTAGTACGGGTAGCCTGTAACCCTGCTTGAGTTTTGGTTTAACCTTTAAGTAAAATTTTTGAGATGGTTTGGTTCTTTGGAAGGTGGCTTCCGGTGATATTTTTGTTACTTGTGAAAGTAGCCCTTCGTTATACATGAAGTCAATTCTCAGAAGTCGGCCTTGGACAAACTTTATGTATTGGTCCGATACTCTTCTTCCTCGGGTGTGTCGACCTTAAATGGGTTGATCCCGATAATCCTTCAGGGTTTCGATAAGCAGAGCCTGTGCTTTCCTCTTTCTTGATCCTTATCTTAGGTTATTTTTCGTCCTCCTTTGGGTAGTCCCCGTCGGATGGACCCGGCCAGATGAACTTTGTTGTCATTCTGAAGGTCTTGAGCTCCTTTCTTCCTGAAAGGTGATGATCTATGTTGCTCTTGGGTTCTTCCTTTCATGCTTATACTTATTCAACATCCCTTCACTACCATTTTATGCTAAGAGAATTTCGGAAGTAACATTTTCCCCCTCCCCCAGTGAAGGGGTGTCTTCTACTTTCCAAGTCAAGCATCTCTTTCCAAGATCTCTCCTATTTAGATGCCGGTTGTCTTTTAATGTTAGGTTACGACATGGATCTCGGCAAAGATGTCCATTTTGGGCGTTTGTGGAGAAACGAACTGACCTAAATTTGGGCATTGATATAAATGGAAGATCGGAAATTCCTTTCAGTATTAATAATAGAAAGTTGAATCCAACCCAGATTCGGAGATTCAAAGACTGAAGACCGGAAACACTTTTGGTATTAACGAAGGGCCGAATCCACCCAAATTCGGGTATTTTAAAGATTAAAATCCTGGAACCCTTCGGTTATTAATGAAGAGCCGAATCCACCTAGATTTGGGCATTATTAGAAGACCGGAACCCCCTCTTATATTTGTGAAGCGCCAAATCGACCCAGATTCGGGTATTTAATAATAGAAGACCGGAACCCCCTCCGGTATTTGTGAAGCGCCGAATCGACCCAGATTTAGGTATTTAATAATAGAAGACCGGAACATCCTTAAGTGTTTATGAAGCGCCGAATCGACCTAGATTCGGGTATTTAATAATAGAAGACTGGAACCCCCTCCGGTATTTATGAAGCACCGAATCGACCCAAATTCGGGTATTTAATAATAGAAGACCAGAACCCCCTCCGGTATTTGTGAAGCGCCGAATCAACCCAGATTCGGGTATTTAACGAAAGAAGACTGAAACCCCCTCTAGTACTTGTGAAGTGCCGAATCGACCCAGATTGGGTATTTAATAATAAAAGACCGGAACCCTCTCCGATATTTGTTGTTTCGGTATGCCTTTTGGATTCGATTAGCGAAATAGAGGTTGTATGTGCTTTTTGAGCCTCTCCTTGGGCTTTTGATGTCAAAGCAGAGGATGTACGTTCTTTGCTGACCACTCTATGGGCCTGTGTGTTCAGATCGCTTGGCTAGCTTATCCACAAACAGGGCCCAAAGACTTACCCGACCTCCCTTCAGGAGGCACCTTACCCTGACTATTGTGGGCGATGATAAGGTCTTAGAAACTTAGAGGGGGCCATCGTAGGAATAGAACTAAGGTTTACTCTTTTGACGCTCTATACAGACCATCGTAAGTTCTGATAGAGGCTTAAACACCACCCTTCTCCGAGGGGTGCCCTATCTTGACCATTGTAGGCGATTATAGGGGTTTGTTTTCCCTTCTATGGGTAATGCGGAACATAACCAGAGGTAGGACGTGCTCTTCTGTTAGCAGAGGTAGGACGTGCTTAGTTCTAACAGAGGCAGGGTGTACTTTTCTATGAGCAAAGGCAAGGCAAGCTAAAGTTAGATGCACCGCCACGACCATTTCTGATGTGAAACGGAGCCTTGCACCTTTGATGCTTTAACCATGCTCCGTCTGATTCAGGAACGGAGAAAGACTAACACACTGTCCCCCTCTGGGGGATGCCTCGCCCGAGCCAATTTGGCGATGACAAGGGATTTAATCCTTTTTTTGACTCGAACCCCATTCGTGCCTCCCTTGAGTCATTGGAAGGGTTTCCGTGCCCTTTGCTGCATATTTATCTTTTTAAGGAAAGTTTTGTTCCTTATTCCTTTACCATTGAGAAATATGGTGTTAGATGTTCCGAGTTCCATGTTCTCAGAACGAGATCGTCGTTGGGTCTGCATGGACGGTATGTTCCAGGAATAACTTCTTGATGGATTGTAACACCCCACCTCCATTAATGTCACTCGCAAAGGGAATGCCTTAACTTTGGTTGAGCGTTTTTAATAGACAGAACAGAAATTTACAAGACAGATAAAGTAGTACTTGAAAATTTTATAACTTTATTACAACAAAAACAGAAATGGGTTTAATTACATCTATCAAAATCACATTATCAGATTTCAAGTACATAAATATCGGTCTTGTACAAAAGCCTTTAGAATGCATAGTTTTTAAAGCCATAATCCCCAACATAAGATGCCATGGAAAGATAGAACCAAAGCCAAGCAATACTTCGAACACTTCAAGCAGAGAGAATCTGAATCAAGCTCCTATGTCTCCACCCTGAGAACCTGGGGGGGAAACAGAAAGAAAAGAGGCGAAACAAACTAGGTTAGACATAAGCAATACTTTGAACACTTCAGGCAGAGAGAATCTAAATCAAGCTCCTATGTTTCCACCCTGAGAACCTGGGGGGGAAACGGAAAGAAAAGAGGCGAAGCAAACTAGGTCAGACATAAGTTTGGTGAGTCCAGTGACTTTCAACATATAAACAGATAATAGTATCATGACATGTAAATAAAACTAGATGAGAGATAACCGTAACAAGAATAACAGGTTAACATAAGAAACGAAATGATATAGGCTAAGCTGAGCTTTTCACTTCTCTGCACTAATACTAGTATAACAAGATTAGGTGTTACCCTAATGTCTAAACTGAAAATAGAAACGGAAATAGAATAATCTTTACAGAAATAGAATGCTAGTAATGGGCTTTTACCACCCGACCAGAGGCAGACGGTACAGAAACAGAATGCTAATAATGGGCTTTTACCACCCCAATAGACAAAAGGTACGGAAACAAAATTAGACACAGAATCCGAGACGAAAACAGAATAATCCATATGGAAACAGAATGTTAGAATTAGGTGTACACTAGTAATGGGCCTTTACCACCCGAATAGACGGTATCACGAAGAAACAGACAGGTGTTACCACCCAACAGAAATAGACAATACCCATAGAACAGACAGAACTAGGTGTACCCTAATGTCTAAACTGAAACAGGAATGGAAACAGAATAATCTCTACAGAAACAGAATGCTAGAATTAGGTGTACACTAGTAAAGGGCCTTTACCACCCGAACAGACGGTACCACGCAGAAACAGACAGGTGTTACCACCCAACAGAAAGAGATGGTACCCACAGAAACAGACAGAACTAAGTGTACCCTAAGTCCTACCCCCAAGCGATCGGCTCCCTAATACATAAATACCCTGTGTCGGCCCCGTAGTAGGTTGTATCACTCCCTAAAGTAGCAACCTATTGGCACAGACCTATTTACAGATGTCACGGTGTTTAAATCCTCAGAGCAGACCGGATCCATGCATGCACATGACCCGGTTGGAACGCACTATCAACACCCCTCTCCATTATCAGAATGAATTGTTTATAATTAGTTCAGTAAATGTGCCCGGGCCCCTACATAATGTGGGGTCAAAGTTTTGATACCAGAAAGGGTTACTGACTAATATGGGTCCCAGACAACAGATGACACAAGTATTTCCCCTCCTAACCTTGTGTCCCCAGACTAGCAGATTTCAGATTAACTTGTTTACAAGTTTCAAATAGAGTTCAGATTACTAGTTCACAAATCAGACAATCAAGTTAACAAGTTTTCAGATTAACAAATCAGATGTATGGATTTAACAGATTTACAGATTGTCTAACTTTGTATTGGGCCTACAGATTCACGAAACGGGTTTATTAGATTCAATAGTTCAGTTGGTTTAACCCTAAACACCCAACACGTTTTAGACATCGTATTTATCTCAAATTTGCATTAATTAAATATTAATGCACAGATCTCTCACATTAGGTCGGTAGCTTATGGCCGCTGGATATGTCGGGCGGTTCCGGGCAGACTTCTTCCACAAGCCAGACCTAACCTCGTGTCTAAGCATATTTTAGTTATGCCTTCGACCTCTCACATTAGACTGACAGTTTGCTGTTGCTGGTTAAGCCGGTTGGTTCCGGGCAGGCTTCTACCATAAACGGAGTATAACCTCGTGTCATAGCCACTTTATTCCATTACAGAAAATATCAAACTAATTATGTGTAATGACCCAAAAATCCGGTCCAATTTGAGCTGACTAAATAACACAAGTCCAACCCAATTTGTACTAGAAAATAGGAAATTAATAGAAAGAAATTAGAGGGTGAGAATAGATAAGATAGAAACTTATAGAATAAAAGAAGAAGAAGAACATCATCAGAGTAACACGAATCTCACAGCGGAATGATTAAAATATAACATAACTTTTAGTATATGTATACAATAACATTTCAGAGTACAACACTTACAACACAACAGAAATAATAATAGCTATAGAATCTTGAAGCCTCAAGCTCCAAGCTCTCCAAGTGTATCTGTAAAATCCTAACTACTTGACTGCCCGTACAAAACTAGGCACCCAAGAGTTTAGGGAAAACAAACAAATAAACTCTGGGTCAGTCATGGGACTGGTATGAGTAAAACAGTTTAAAACAGTTTGAACAAGTAAACGATATCTCATAAGACCACGCCGTATAACGGAACGGGTTTTTCCCTTATGAGAATCCAAAATATCTTTATATCAAAACCTTTTGATATTATAATAATGTCTATCAACCACAGTATAATAATCATCTAGCAGAAATGCTTTCATCTCACGTTCTACATATATAGTATACAATCAAACCGCAAGCACGTATTGGGTAATGGATTTCCAACTATGAAAAGGTATGGAACCACCTTCCGATCAGTGTACTCTAGGAACGATACACTGGAGTTCAACAAGAACATCTTGCAACTCAGCCACACATGACCGACCACTCATTTCACTTGAGTGTATCGAATGTACATCACCAACGGTTGGGATCAGCAACTGTTTCCCGTATATATATATATATATATATATATATATATATATATATATATATATATATGGGACAACATTGATAGATTAAAGAAGCAAATGAATATTCTCTATATAGGTGATTATACACCCTATTTCGGTGCGACCGACTTAGCAATGCTGCCTGCCCGATTTTTGTCATTTACCGGATGTTGAGGCCAGAGGTTACGATTACTTTCCATTCATTGATAACACGGTCACTTTGAATGCCACATTATCAAATCCGTTAATCATTGATTGGTTTACACAAATATTTTGGATGTTATGCTAAGGGAATAAATCCGTTGCAACCATATATATTTATAAAGACCAATCCATTCGATCATTGGAAATACTTTGTCAGACATTCGTCCATTTACGTTCGTTCTAGGATTGAACGAAACCAAAGGCACTATTCAGTACATTCATCTTAGTCCATTGTTATCTATGATTTATACAAAAGCCCTTGCACTTTACTCCGTCTTCCATTTTCTTTGGCATATTCGCAACGCTTATGCCAATACAGAGTGGTTCTTTGGATATTAATCCAACCGGTCTCTCCATATTAACAACGTTAAAATGGTCAAAACTTTGATAGTCGGTGATTTAACTATCAAATGAAAACATGTTGGCGTTCACACAACGATCTTAATTCCAAATGGAATTATCGATCAAATCATCCAACATATAAATATATATATATATATATATATCCTTATTTTCTATGATTAGAAAATATACGTTATTAACACTGGAAAACATTTCCAATCCTCATTCACACATCACTACCATTCCACAATTATTAGTCCCTAACCGTAAACTAGTAAGTGAACAATCCCCTAAGTATAAATCCCGAAGGCCGAAACCAACATCAGATCGATACTTTGGAAACCGTTCAACTTAACTAATCTCTAGTCAGTTTCTAATTTCCTTTAACTCTTATCACTTAACTCCTTTCGAATAAACTATATTCAATAACTCTTTTACTCTATTCGAATAACTAATATTCGATAACTCCTTTTTGACTCTATTCGATAACTCCTACCTTATAAAGACTTCCCTTTTTACAGCGTTTATCCATTTAAAAAGATTTCCTTTTTACAGTGTTTATCCATTTATAAAGATTTCCTTTTCATAACGGTTTCCTTTTTATAACATTCTATTCCGTTGCAAATAATTTCCTTTTTTATAACTCTATTTATTAAGTAAATATTCCTTTTTAATCCTAGTTGTTTTCTAACAAATATTTCCTTTCAACTCGATTTATAAATAATTCATTTTCAATGACTCTTTGAAAATTTCTCTTTTTATATTCCAGTATCACTTATGGGGTTTAACATGTCGTATCAAAAATGATCAATATCATTCAAACATACAAAATCAACAACAAATTTTATAGCACAACATATATCACAATATATGAAAAACGGCAAATTAAATGTTGAGGAATCCCGTCGGATTCCTCCAACCTGTTCCCCTGCATCACAGATGTTAAACCATAAAATTTACATCAACTTCATTTCTGTATGAAATGTTCTGATAAGCAACATCAATATTTAATGATATATATATATATATATATATATATATATATATATATATATATATATATATATTCAACTAACTGACTAGCAGTTCAATCAAACAATCTACACACAGCAATCAACAGATAAATTATCAGCTCTAAACATATGTTATCAAAATATACTGTTCAGAGTTGGTGAGTTTTACTCACATTTGCAGTTCATCGTTGATAACGAATAAACTGTCGTCGGTTCCGATAGACGTTTAATTCCATCTTAATTCTAGACAAGCTCCGAAAAACTCCAGACCAATTCCATTTTTGTTGTTCCCGTCCATACGATCCAAATTAGGCTGGCCCAACCATACTCCACTTCAGTTTGTGTAAAAACAAGTCCTGCTCCATTCAGTAGTTGTCTTCTTCAAAAATTTCAAGCTTTCCAAACCTTCACCAATAACGCAATTCTTCAAACCATGGTTATCATCAATTTCAACTCCAATTAATTCCCTCTCAACTCAATATAACTCAACAAACTAAATACATAATTCATTTCCTGAGTTGATTCTCCTTCTTCACAATATCACCAGTATTGTTTTTCTTCAAAACTTTTGAACTTGGACCCACGCCATTTCCAGCTTTCGAACACCAGAACTTCCTTCCCCAAGGATCACGCATATACCCCCTTTCATTTCTCCTCCAAACAAGAAAACTGAATATTCCTGCTCACGCTATTTCCACCTCCACTCATCCATTCTCCAATATTCAAATACACCTCATTTATTCCCGTCTGTCTCTTCCACTCCGTACTCCAGTAAAACACACCAAATCGAATTCTTCAAAACTCCCACCGCAGCCAAAGTTCTTCACCGAACTCGAAACCGACACCAGCGTTGAACTTCCCTTTGCCTCCTCCATCACCTCGTGGCACTCTCGTTCAACTCGCGCTCACGTATAGACTTCCGTTCTCCAGTTGAACCCATGACTCCAGAGAAAGCACCGAACTCAAATGGAACGAGATCTCATCAAACCTCACCAAACAGTGTTCAATCACCAAATAATTACAACTATAACTGTCGTTTTTACACTCCATGCTCGAAACTCTCGAAATCGCGAACCCTAGTTATTCGCTGTATATTTTCCAACGACAGGAAAACCGTCGAGTTCAACAAAAACCATATCAAAATGAAGAGGAATGCTTAGAGAAGCCAAATATATATATACATTAGGATTTATAGGAATTTCTTTGAACTTGTTTTGATTTTAGAACTTGCGGTTTTGCTTGAGGATGAAAAAATTACTGACGGCGGAAATTTTGAGGAAGTGAATTAGGTGAGGGTAAGGGTGGTGTATTTATAGAGGAGACAAATATCTAGATATTTTTTAGAAGGAATATTCCCGGTATATTCTCCACCGTTAATTCGTCTTCTTAAAATCCGTGTGTACACATGCTACCTAAAAATCACGAAACTGGACAAGCGGCTACAGTTTGACATTACGGTCCCAACGAAACTGGTTTCGTCGAATTCCGACTCCGTTTGCTCACACAACGTAATTTTAACCGTCAAAATACTGACTGTTTTTCACTCTAAAAATCCGTACGACCACACAGTGACTCTAAAAATCACGGAACTGGAAATCTAACAACTATTTGACATTGCGGATCAAACAAAATTAGTTTCGTCGAATTCCGACTTCGTTTGCAAAAGTGGCTTTTTTTAACGCTCTGGATGACCCATTTAAATATATAAATATATTTATAATTAAATTAAATATAAATAAATTTATATTATCGTATATATTCACAGTGGAATACCATACAGCTCAGAAAAATCCTATATTGATTTCTAACTCGATATTTCAATCTGGGTCAACCCGATATTCGATTTATATTGAAATTCCCTTTTAAAAATAAATGATTCCTTTATAAATTATAAAGGAATTCCACAGCGACTTTTCTGAAATTTGATTTGGACATAAATCAAAATCTACATGATGAAATCCCGATTTTTCTCTTCCACTAGAAAGATATACTCCCCCAGCTCCGTACGTTTCTCATTTCACAAAAATCCAGCCTAAAATGAATCCTGCGGATTCAGTTGAAGTTCGAATCGCCAATTTACGAACTACAGCGCCATTTCAAGCTCGATTTTAATTATATTATAAATTCTATGTTCAAACTTCGTTTATATAATATATTCGTTATTTTAAATTAATTCTAAACTGAATTAAATATTACAGATAATCCCGTTCACACCATATTGTGAATTCCACTATTTCTGACTATTCCAGATATTAAATATATTATTATATTAATTAAATATTCAAGTTATTTAATTAAATGACCATTAAATTCTCTAATCACTATACAAATAATTAAATAAATTAATTATTATACCTTTGGAAAATGCGGGTCATTACATTATGTCCATTTAGCAGATTTAACTTCTTTACAAGTTACGGCAGATTATCCAAAGTTCTATTAACATGTTTTGCTCAATTTTAGATCGAGCCTCCAAATTACAATTATTCAGCTTTCAATAGATTAGGCAATTCAATAGACAACAGATCTAGCAGATTAGGCGATTCAACAGATTTAGCAGATAATAGATTTAGCAGATTAGGCAATTCAACAGATTTAGCAGATTACAGATTTAGCAGATTACAGATTTAGCAGATTAGGCAATTCAACAGATTATATATTTCTAAAATTCTATTTACATATCTTGCCTAATCATAAATTAAGACTAAACTTACATGCCTAAATCATGGTCATAATTCATAATACAACATATGCCCAAACCTTTAGTTAAACTTTGCACAGTACAAAATATTCTCTAAAAGCCCCCAAATCATGATATACCATATGAATTATGCCAAATTATAGCCTTAGTGCCAAATATCCAAAAATCCACTCTTAGGCGTGTTCACATTGATAGTTATCCTATTATAATATAGGTCTCTACGCCTAAGTCACATATTCCTTTTTCAAGTCATGAATCGTTGCATAAAATTTAACCCAAAAGTCTAGATCTTTAAATTATAACATCTCAAAAAATCAGATCATAATTTTTGTATGCGTTATGTCCCTAAGTTTCAAGTCACATGTTATCATACAATGATTTCTCTTCTTCAAAATTACAGAGTATGCACAGATCTAGATCTAATTTACAACATATGTCCATTACTCAAATTAGTCAAAGATCAGTCATGTCCAATTATGCATTATCCATTATTTTCCCAAAATTTAGCGTTCGTGCATTAATCTCTTATGAGATTTGGCGCAGGCTCGTGGTAGCTTGGCTATAAACAAAAAGGAAGAGAAGAGGGAATAGATACAGAGCAATCACAATAATATTAACAAGATAAATCCACAGAAAAGTATGCATAACCTCATATCTAGATTCACAAAAATGTCAAGATAATTATTAAATTTCATATCTGAAAATAATTGTACTCACGATTGAAAAGGTAAATCTTGATTTCTGGGATCTGTATTCTGACACTGAATAGCGCTCCATTGGCATAGACTATCGATTAGATTAGAAAATAGTTGTTCTCTTTTAACTCTATTCAGATTGGAAGAAGATGCACTAGTTCTAGTTTTGATTCTAGCAGAGTAGCGACGCAATTTTTATTTTTAATAAGAATAGAGGCAGAATATAGGCAGAATGAAATTGTGTGGAGAGAAAGCTAGGTTTGGGGGTGTTTAAATAGGTTAGAGCTCACGAATCCGGCAAGAAAGGCGACCAGGTGCAGAAAAATGGATCTACCTCCAGATCTGGAAAAGGGGGGAGGTTGACCTTAAGGTCGACCCTAATGTCGACCTGTTTACACAGGCCGACCCATAGGTCAACCCTAGTGTCGACCTGGGTCCTGGGCGGGAAATTTCCCGCCCACCCCAGGTGCCTTTTTTGAATTTCGAAAATCTGAATTTTGTATTTCGGGCTGGTTTTTTTTGAAACTTCTGAAGGTCATATCTTCTTCATACAAAGTCGGATTTATGCAAACTTGGACTCTATTCCAAGCAGAATTTCGAGACGAACGCAATGGCACAGCCTGTTTCCATTAATTATTCTATTACAATATAATTGTTCTCTGATTTTTCATTCTTATGTTCACAGAAAAATACGGGGTGTTACATTCTCCCCTCCTTAAAGGATTTCGTCCCCGAGATCTTCAAGTTAAGAAGAATGTGTCCTACCATCCAATCACCCATCTACTCAACCATCATGCACAAGCATCCATTATCCTTAGAAAACTTCTATTGTTGTATGAACATATGCAAAAGTGTGTGTATATGTTCCTTATCTAATGCAAAGATCAGGCGGTCCACTGATTCTGTCGTCCTCCTTAATGCGAATTATGCCAGTGCCATGAGTCTAAGATGTTTGCAATTTTCCTATTTGATACATATCATTTCTATATGAGTGCATAACCGTTCATTCATATGCAACATCCATGTGCTGAGTCAACCATTTTTCATCCACAAAATTTTAAAAATGCACACACATCCATATCGAGTATGAGAGTGTTTTTGAGCCGATCAAGTGCCTAGTGTGTGTGTATGCATCCATGAGCAACCACTAACATCCACTTGCAACCATCAAACATAACATGTCTCAAACACATGTTTACACCCATTAGTTTCTACTTAAAGGTCGAAGATTTGGTCAATAGGATAAAGCTGAGTGATAGAAGCAAGTATAATTAAAACAAAAGCTTGGCTCCCATTAGACATCGGTTTAAGAGAACAACCCCCTAAGTATCAACCCCGAAGACCAAAATCAACATCAGATTGACACTCAGAGAAACAAATGTCCAACGGGAAATCTACTTCACGCTTCGAGCAAAAACCCTTAACCTTTTCAGAAATATTCAGACACTTACAGACTACTGACACAGATCAGATTATCAAATGATTCTTAGAAAACTAAGCATCATAAAATCCCACCATTTCCCACAAAACACCAGAATGTATGCGTCACAGTGAACTTTAACGCCCAACACAGATACCCTCAAACCCCAACTTATCACAAACAGATGGGTCATAACCCTTATGTGTCTGAGTCTACGGAGAGATCAGAAACAAGACTAGTATTAAAGTGCAGAGTTTCAATTACAGAATCAAAATTCCAGAATCAGAAAGAGTTTTAACTCCACAATCAGATAAGGAAATTATACCTTCTATAGGAAGTTTTCCTATTTCTATTCTATCCACCAGCCGCGAGGGTATTCGCCTGCCCTCCAAAAATAGGACCTATCCTCTGCCCTTGCCCTCGTTTCTTCAGGCAGTCCCTAGTGAAGTGTCACATCTCACCACAGTTAAAGCACGTGCCCTTCCTCTTTCTGCAATCCTTGTTCAGATGGGTCGAGCTTCCACAAGTAAAGCACTTCTTCTCCTTCTTGTCTTCAGACTTCTCATCCTTCTTTTGTGTTTCCTTTTTGGGACCCGCCTTCTTGTTCTGTGGTCCTTCAAGCTTTTCTTCTTTATTCTCACTTTTGGTTTCCTCTTCATGCATCAATGCCATGTCAACTAATTTCTCGAAGGTAGCCCCCGTAGGAATGTGGGACATTGCCAATCCGTGTAGCGGCTCGTTCAAACCTTTAGTGAACCTTAGTGCCTTCTTATGCGGTGTATTTACCAAATCTAAGCCAAATCTTGCCAACTGATTAAACTTGTTGACGTACTCTCTCACTGATAAATTCCCCTGCTTCAACACCAAGAACCTCTCTATGTATTCACTCTCTTCCACTTGTGAGAGAAATTTCATCTCGAACCTATGCCTGAAATCCATCCATCTCTCTACTGAACGCTCTCTATTTGTGACCTCCTACCAAAAAGAAGCTTCGTCCTTAAACAACCATACCGCCAACTGTATCTTCTGCCTATCGTCCACCTCGAAGATAATGAACAAATCCTAGTTTCTTGGAGCCAGTTCCTTGCCTCCACGAAGGATTCAGTTCCATTAAAGTTCTTCCCACCCATGGCTCGAAAGTCTCTACATATCTTCGGGAAAGTATTCACGCGCGGAGGAGGAGGAGGAGGAGGAGGAGGAACCGCTGCAGCTGGGGGAGGAGGGACGCCTGCCGGGCATCATTAGCCCTAGCTTTTAGGTACCTCCTGAACCAGCCAGGTATCGGTACGCCCTCCGGAAGGTTAAGATTCCCAGACATGCTGAAATGAAAGAAAAGGGATTCAAAATGGAGAAAAGATAGATATCTGGCTTTTGGGATTATGTGTTTCCAAAATAAACTCTACTTTTGAAAATACTTCCTTTTTAAAACCTTTTTTGAAAATAGTTTTCAAAAACTTTTTATCAAATCTGGTAACCTTCAGCTCTGATACCAAGTGTAACACCCCACCTCCGTTAAGGTCACTCGCAAAGGGAATGCCTTAACTTTGATGGAGCGTTTTTAGTAGAAAGAGCAGAAATTTACAAGACAGATAAAGTAGTACTTGAAAATTTTATAACTTTATTACAACAGAAACAAAATTGAGTTTAGTTACATCTTTCAAAGTCACAATATCAGAATTCAAGTACATAAATATCGATCTTGTACAAAAGCCTTCAGAACGCATAGTTTTTAAAGCCATAATCCCCAACATAAACTGCCATGGAAAGATGGAACCAAAGCCAAGCAATACTTCGAACACTTCAAGTAGAGAGAATTTGAATCAAGCTCCTATGTTTCCACCCTGAGAACCAGGGGGAAAACGGAAAGAAAAGAGGCGAAACAAACTAGGTCAGATATAAGTCTGGTGAGTCCAGTGACTTTCAGCATATAAACAGATAATAGTATCATGACATGTAAATAAAACTAGATGAGAGATAACCGTAACAAGAATCGCAGGTTAACAGAAGAAATGAAATGATATTGGCTAAGCTGAGCTTTTCACTTCTCTGCACTAATACTAGTATAATAGGATTAGGTGTTACCCTAATGTCTAAAATGAAAACAGAAACGAAAACAGAATAATCTTTACGGAAATAGAATGCTAGTAATGGGCCTTTACCACCCGAACAGAGGTAGACGGTACGGAAATAGAATGCTAATAATGGGCTTTTACCACCCTAGCAGACAGAAGGTACAAAAACAGAATTAGAAAGGGAATCCGAGACGGAAATAGAATAATCCCTATGGAAACAGAATGTTAGAATTAGGTGTAAACTAGTAATGGTCCTTTACACCCGAACAGATAGTACCACGCAGAAACAGACGTGTGTTACCACCCAACAGAAACAGACGGTACCCACAGAATAGACAAAACTAGGTGTACCTAATGTCTAAACTGAAACAGGAACGGAAACATAATGCTAGAATTAGGTGTACACTAGTAATGGGCCTTTACCACCCGAACAGACGGTACCACGCAAAAACAGACAGGTGTTACCACCCACAAAAACAGACAGAACTAAGTGTACCCTAAGTCCTACCCCCAAGCAACCGGCTCCCTAATACAAAAATACCCTGTGTCGGCCCCACAGTAGTGTGTATCACTCCCTAAAGTTGCAACCTATTGGCACAGACCTATTTACAGATGTCACGGTGTCTTATATCCTCAGAGCAGATCGGATCCATGCACGCACATGACCCAGTTGGAACGCACCATCAACACCCCTCGCCATTATCAGAATGAACCGCTTATAATTAGTTCAGTAAGCATGCCTGGAACCCTACATAGCGTGGGGTCAAAGTTTTGATACCAGAAAGGGTTACTGACTAATATGGGTCCCAAACAAAAGATGACACAAGTATTTCCCCTCCTAACCTTGTGTCCCCACACCAGCAGATTTCAGATTAACTTGTTTACAAGTTTCAGACAGAGTTCAGATTACTAGTTCACAGATTAGACAATCAAGTTAACAAGTTTCCAGATTAACAGAACAGATGTATGGATTAATTAACAGACTTACAAAATGTCTAACTTTGTATTGGGCCTACAGATTCACGAAATAGGTTTATTAGATTCATCAGTCCAGTTGGTTTAACCCTAACCACCCAACACGTTTTAGACATCATATTTATCTCAGATTTGCATTAATTAAATATTAATGCACAGACCTCTCACATTAGGTCGGTAGCTTGTGGTCGTTGGATATGCCGGGCGGTTCCGGGCAGACTTCTGCCACAAGCCAGACCTAACCTCGCGTCTAAGCATATTTTACTTATGCCTACGACCTCTCACATTAGACTGACAGTTTGCGGTTGCTAGTTAAGCCGGTTGGTTCCGGGCAGGCTCCGTAAACGGAGTCTAACCTCGTGTCATAGCCACTTTATTCCATTACGGAAAATATCAAACTAATTATGTCCATTTAGCAGATTTAACTTCTTTACAAGTTACGGCAGATTATCCAAATTTCTATTAACATGTTTTACTCAATTTTAGATCGAGCCTCCAAATTACAATTATTCAACTTTCAACAGATTAGGCAATTCAACAGATAACAGATCCAGATTAGGCGATTCAACAGATTTAGCAGAAAACAGATTTAGCAGATTAGGCAATTCAATAGATTTAGCAGATAATAGATTTAGCAGATTACAGATTTAGCTGATTAGGCAATTCAACATATTATATATTTCTAATATTCTATTTACATATCTTGCCTAATCATAAATTAAGCCTAAACTTACATGCATAAATCATGGTCAAAATTCATAATACAACATATGCCAAAACCTTTAGTTAAACTTTGCACTATACAGAATATTCTCTAAAAGCCCCCAAATCATGATATACCATATGAATTATGCCAAATTATAACCTTTAATGCCAAATATCCAAAAATCCACTTTTAGGCGTGTTCACATTGATAGTTATCCTATTATAATATAGGTCTCTATGCCTAAGTCACATATTCCTTTTTCAAGTCATGAATCGTTACATAAAATTTAACCCAAAAGTCTAGATCTTTAAATTATAACATCTGAAAAAATCAGATCATAATTTGTATATGCATTATGTCCCTAAGTTTCAAGTCATATGTTATCATACAATGATTTCTCTTCTTCCAAATTACAGATTATACACAGATCTAAATCTAATTTACAACATATGTCCATTTCTCAAATCAGTCAAAGATCAGTCATGACCAATTATGCATTATCCATTATTTGTACCAAAATTTAGCGTTAGTGCGTTAATCTCTTATGAGATTTGACACAGGCTCGTGGTAGCCTGGCTATAAACAAAAAGGAGTAGAAGAGGGAATAGATACAGAACAGTCACATTAATATTAACAAGATAGATCCACAGAAAAGTATGCATAACCTCAGATCTAGATTCACAAAAATGTCAAGATAATTATTAAATTTCATATCTGAAAATAACTGTATTCACGATTGAAAAGGTAAATCTTGATTTCTAGGATCTGTATTCTGACAGCGAATAGTGCTCCTTTGGCATAGACTATCGATTAGATTAGAAAATAGTTGTTCTCCTTTAACTCTATTCAGGTTGGAAGAAGATGCACTAGTTCTAGTTTTGATTCTAAAAGAGTAGCGACGCCATTTTTATTTTTATTAAGAATAGAGGCAGAATATAGGCAGGATGAAATTGTGTGGAGAGAAAGCTAGGTTTGTGTGTGTTTAAATAGGTTAGAGCTCACGAACCCGGTCAGAAAGGCGTCCAGGTGCAGAAAAATGGATCTGTCTCCAGATCTTGAAATGGGAGGCGGGGGGAGGTCGACCCTAGTGTCGACCTGTATACACAGGTCGACCCCCAGGTCGACCCTAGTGTCGACCTGGGTCCTGGGCGGGAAATTTCCCACCCAGCCCGGGTGTCTGTTTTGAATTTCGAAAATCTGAATTTTGAATTTCGGGCTTGTTTTTATTTAAACTTCTGAAGGCCATATCTTCTTCATACGGAGTCCGATTTACACAAACTTGGACTCTATTACAAGCAGAATTTTGAGACGAATGCAACGGCGTAACCCGTTTCCCTTAATTATTCTACTACAATTTAATTATTCTCTGATTTGTCATTCTTATGTTCACAGAAAAATACAGGGCGTTACATGGATGATCAGGGGTCCTTCCCAATTTGGACCGAGAGTTCCATCCACTGGGTTCTTAGTGTTAGCTATCACCCTTTGTAGCACTAATTCACCTTTAGTGAAGATTCTAGCTCAAACCTTTGAATTGTACTATTTTGTAATCCTCCTTGGATATTCAGCGATCCCGATTGCAACCTCATCTCTTAGTCCTTGTATCAGGTCTAGTGATTCCTTCCTTAACTCTTGGTTGGGGTCAAACACATATGCTATCCTCCTATACGACGGGATTTCGACCTCTACTGGAAGCATGGCTTCACATCCATATGTTAGGGAGATGGGGTTGTGTCCCATGGCTATTTTAGTAGAAGTTTGGTACGCCCATAACACTAAAAGCAACTCTTCTGCCAAATTTCCTTTGGCTTGATTTAGGAATTTTTTAAGGAGTGTCTTAATTGTCTTATTGGTGGCTTCCACCGCTCCGTTAGCTTTCAGATGGGCTACTGAGGAGAAACTTTTGGTGATTCCATTTTTCTCATAGAATCAAGTGAACTCTTCGCTCTCAAAATGTGTTCAGTTATTCAATATGATTTTGTAATGAATTCCGAAGCTGGTAACAATATTTTTTACTATGAATCTTAATACCTTTTTGGACGTGATAGTTGGAAGGGGTTCTGCCTCACTAACTTAGTGAAGTAGTTGATGGCTACTACAGCATATTTAGCTCCACCCTTGGCGAGTGGTAAGGGCCCAATTAAATCTATTCCCCATACATCGAATGGCCAGGGGCTTGATATAGTGGTTAGTTCACTGGGAGGAAGTTGTGGCACCTTTGAGTACTTCTGACATTTTTCACATCTCTTGATGTACTCAACTACTTGACTAACCATCCACGGCCAATAATAACCTTGTCACATGACCTTTTTGGCCAGCTTAACTCCACTGCAATGGTCACCGCACCATCCTTCATGATCTTCTTCTAGCAAGCTAACTCCATCTTTGGAATTTACACACCTCAAGTAAGGAAGTGAATGTCCCTTTTTGTAGAGTATGTCGTTCACAGTCACAAATGTAGGAGCTTAGTGTTTTATCTTTCTCGTGTCTTGCTTACTAAGGGGTATGTTTCCTCTTAAGAGGTAGTCTACTATGGGAGTCATCCATGTGGTCTCCTACTGGAGGTTTGTTTCCGTTATGGGAGGTACTCTTTCGAAGTTTCTTTCTTGGTTTCCTTTGTCTCCCTTTCTTAAGGCTTGGGATCTGGTTAAGTCTAATAATTCTTTCCTCGTTTCCCGTTCTTCCTGCTCGATGCTAGGCGATTCCTGATATCCCATCGGCACTATTCATATTTCGAGAGCCCTTCAGGAGCTGGCCAATTTGGCTAGTGAATCCGCTCGGGCGTTCTCCCCGCAGGTTATCTGATGAACTGAGAAGTCCTCAAATAGGGAAAGCATCTTCAGTACCCTCTTCATGTATAGGATTAGCCGATTATCCTTTGTTTGATATGTTTGTTTTATTTGGTTTACCTTAATTGTGAATCACTAAAGATTTCTATCTGTGGCATGTTCAACTGTAGTGCTAGATTCAAGCCCGTTATCATTGATTCATTCTCGGCCATGTTGTTGGTTATTGGAAATCCTAACTTCATAGCATAGTGCAAGCGATGTCCATCAGAGGTAATTATAACATAGCCTGCCCCTGCTCCCTGCTCGTTGGAGGCTCCATCTACAAAGAGTTGCCATTTAGTTTTTAAATAGTTTTCTTTAATTGATTGTTCTGAAATGAAGCTCATGCACTCGTTCATGAAATCTGCGAGAGCTTGTCCTTTAATAGCCGCCCGAGGACGAAACTCAATCTCGTATTGGCTAAGCTCGACACCCCATTTAATTAGCCTCCCCATGGTTTCCAATTTACTGAACACTTGCTTGAGCGGAAAGCTAGTTAAGACCCTAATAGGACGAGTCTAGAAATAACCTCTGAGCTTTGGTGCGGTTAGGATTAAGCAATATGCTAACTTCTCTATAACGGGATATCAGGTTTCTGCATCCTTTAGCCTTAATAGATGGGATGCTGAGTCCCATTATTCTCTCTTATCAGGACTAAGCTTACTGCATGTTCCGAAACAGGCATATATATGTATAAATCTTATCCCTTCTCGGGACTGGATAAAATCAGAGGCATATAAAATTTTAATTCCTGAAATTCCTTCCTACACTTTTCATTCCATTCAAAATTCCTCTTTTTCTTTATAACATCAAAGAAATGAACACATTTGTTGGTGGTTTTGTAAAGGGACCTGTTGAGGGATGTCACTTTCCCGTTTAGGATCATGACTTCCTTGCTTGTTTTAGGTTCCTCTATACCATTAATAGCTTGTGTTTGGTCAGGGCTAGCTTTAATCCCCTGTTCACTTACCACATACCCCAAAAACTTTCCAGATTGAGCTACAAAAGAACATTTCTGAGGGTTCAGCTTCAACTGGTAACTTCTTAAGACCTCGAACATTTCCTCTAGATCCTTTATATGGTTCTCTATTTTGGTAGACTCACCAGCAAGTTATCCACATATACCTCTATATAGCGCCCTATTTGCTCTTGAAACATCCTGTTTACTAGTCTTTGGTATGTTGCTTATGCGTTCCTCAAATCGAAGGGCATTACCTTATAACAAAACATTCCCCAATCGATGATAAAGCTTGTATGCTCCTCGTCGGGTTTGTGCATCGGAATTTGGTTGTATCCCGATTAAGCATCCATGAGGGATAGTACCTTGTGACCACTCATGGCATCAACCAATTGGTCAATCGGTGGGAGAGGGTAGCAATCTTTTGGACAATCCTTGTTTAAATCCATGTAATCAACACGCATCCTCTACTTCCCATTGGACTTCTTCACTAGCATGGGATTGGCTAGCCATTTCGGGTAAAGAACCTCTCAGATGAACCCATTAGTTTCCAACCTTTTGACTTCCTCCTTCAAGGCCTCTATCTGGTCTCTAGTATATTATCTCTTCTTTTGTCGGACCGGGGTTATCGAAGGGTCAATGTTTAAGGCATGGCTCATGATTGAAGGTTTGATACCAATCATGTCTGAATGGGTCCAAGCGAAAACATCTTTGTTAAGCTGTAAGAACCGGATTCAGTCACTTCTGAGGGGGTCCGTTAACCTTCCACCTATGCGAACAACCTTCGATCTGTCCTTTGAATCTACGTTTACTTCTTCCACTTCTTCTAATGGTTTTATTCTTTCGATGTCTCCTCTAGAATCCAAATCTATGATGACTTCTCCTTCCTCAGTCGGGTTTACTTCATTGGATTCTTTCCTCTTCCTTTTCAAAGAAGCATACTACCATTAGTAAGTTTGCCAGTCTTATTTATTTTTACCTTAGCTTCGAATGAGGGTTGTAAGAATTCCCTATCTGAAGGCATAAAATAGTAGAAGAATCAAAATATGAAGAACACTCCCTTTTGTATTTTTCAACCGTTGCGAAGTACAACTTGCGGGAGCTAAGTTGTTCTCTCCTGATGGTACCACATCCTTGTTTGGTCAGGAATTTTAACATGAGATATTTATAAGAGATGAAGGCGTCCATTTCCTCTAAAGCCGATCGTGCAAAGAAGGCATTGTAATAGGATGGTTGATCGATCACAATGAAGAGAGTTTCGAAAGTCCTATGAAGCGGGGATATTCCCACTTGAACCAGCAGGTTGATTTAACCCACCGGAGTTGACCCCTTGTTGTTTAATCCGAAGATTGGTTCATTGCTAGGCTCCAGCTTCTTCTCGGAAATTCCCATTTGATCGAAGGCTTGTTTGAAGATGACATTGACAGTGCTTCCAGTATCCACCAGGACTTTAGAAACAACTGAAAGCCCTATATGCGTCGTTATCATAAGGGGTCATTATGTGGGTGATAGACCCCTTTTTCATTTCTTTTGGAGAGACCGCCAGGTTGTGCATCTTAAGAGCATAACGTGCGTTCTTCAACGATGATTCCTCTTGAATTGAGAAGATTGCCTCCATGGCTTCTTTCATGTACTGATTTCTGGCTTTTGGACAGCTTCCAGCTGGATGTGGACCTCCATGAATCACGTTGATTCGGTTTACGGGTGGCCCTAAATCTAGGTTGCTTTCCTCCGTAGCAACTTCAATCGCATTTAAAACAAATTCCTTCTGCTTTCTACTTCCGTGATGAGCTGATGTTGTCTTGTTTAAAACAAATTCCTTCAGATGTCCCTCTTAGATTAATTTCTAGATAATCCCATCCAATACCTTGCACTCGTCATCCTTATGTCTGTTGGTTTTGTGGAATTCGCAATATTTACCATCAGAATAAGGTTTAGGGCAATTTTTGGCTTTGAACGAGACGGTGAAGTTATAGACCCTTTCTTTTATGACGACATACACATACGAGATGGGCTTGTTCAGGACAACCGAATTAGTGTTAGAATCTTCCCACCTCGTCCTCTTTTGATTTCCTTTGGGTAGCATTCATCCAAAGTTCGGCCTTCCTCATTCCTTCGAGACCCGAACTTCCTCTTTGTGAAGTACAGTTCAACCATGCGAATAAACTTGTCGCTTAGAAATGGAAGTCATGCAGGTCTTTGCAACCATGAATATATAACTCCTTCCAAAAAGGGGTGTTTTCAATCAGCCCTCAGTGTACGGCAATCCGCTTGTCACGGTCATTCATGTCCTTGGCCTTTAAGGCTTCAATGTTGAACCTTTTCAAATAATCCCCCAGAGACTCCCCTTGCCTCTGTTTGATGTTAGCAATGACCATATAGTCTATAGTGGGATCTTTGCAGATGCAGAACTGCACGGAAAATTCTTAAGATAATTGTTTCCACGAGTAAATGGTGTTTTCCCTATACTGGTGATACCACTAAGTCGTTGCCTCTTGAAAGGTAATCGGGAAAAGACGGCATCTAACACCTTCGGAAGCGTTATAAAGATCCATCTGGCTATCCAAAGCCATCAGATAATCATCGGGATCAGTTGTCCAGAGGTTCTTTATAGTTGGAACTTTCACTCTCAATGGTACTACGGTGTTCATAATTTCATCGATGAATGGAGCTACTCTTTCGTTGTCGTTTACTCTGTCATCTTGGGTTCTCTTCCCCTTACTTTGCAACAAGTCCTTGACAGTTTTCTCAGTGAGATCTTTGATGTAAGCTTTTATGTTGTCGTAGTTCATTCTCTTAGGATCGTAGCCTTTGGAGGTGGGGCTTCCGGATTGTTCCTTCTCGCATTGATCCCATTTATTATCTATTCCTGTCAGGTGGGACCTCTTCTTCTTGGAAGGGGTTGCCTTAAGCTTCTCTTTTGCTTCCGACTGTTGAATGGGATCTTTTCTTTTAGGAGATTCATTCGTCCCTCTCTGACTAGATCTGGTGAGCCTTAAGGACTTTTGTGCCTAGATGGCGTTGCCCTGAGCCTGCATTTCTTGAAGTTGCTTTTCCAAGACCAAGATTCTTGCGACATTATTTTCCATGACGTTTGAGTCTGGCGGTTGTTGTGGATTGGACGTGGTTCCATTTTGTTATTATTTTGGTTAAGCGCTGGACCCTTATTTCCTTCAAGGGTGGCGTTGGGATCCAGCTCTTTGTTTCAATCCTCCAATCTTTTCGATTTCGTCTTTCCTGCCATGGAGCAATAAATTCACCAAATTAATTTTAACAAATTAACCGCAAGGTCGGAGGTTCAAGCCCTCCTAGCGCCAAAATGTTAATGATATTTTTCGTCAACACCTGGATTAAGAGATGTAAAACACGTGTTCTTGGGATCTGACACCGTTACGACTTAGAGTTATCAAAATACGTTTTGAGACCTGTAAATCTAAGCTAGAATTCCTTCCCCTGGTTTATACGAATCTCAACTCTAATGAATAATTATCTTATTCCCAAGGAATGGGTATCATATGTATTGTGTGAGGATATTCCGAATTAACTTTTGGGAAGGTAATCTAGCTTCATATTATTAAGATTTGTGAAACTGATAGCCCCCTAAGTCATGAAGATGGTGTGATGTACTCTAATAAGAAGAAAACAGGCTAACACTTCCCCCACCTTGCGGAAGAAGGCAATATGATGTTCATTAACTTCAATGATCATTCCGTGTCTGACCAACACCAAAGAGGGGTCAGAATCACGTCGAAGATCAAGTTATGAACCCTCAGATGACCTCCTTTTTCAAGGGTTAGGAAATGTTAGGCTCATCGTGAGAGTTTTGATCAATCATGGAAAAACCCTTGAGGCGTGGGGTAGGAGACTTCGTCTTTTTACAGAGTTCATTCTTCATTGCTAGGGTATCTCGATTGATCTTCTCATCAGTAAAGTTAGTGTTAACTCCCCGTTTCATCATTACGGTACAAAAAGGTTATCAAATCGCAAGATGCTTAAGACCTGAAAATTCTCCATTCATAAATTGTAGATGTATTACAAGAATTGATGATTTTCTCCTCCTTAGGAAAGAATAACTGATTTGAGGAATAAAAAGTTCGTCCCTCTCCTATGTGACTCTTAGGGCCCTATTTATAGAGAATCTGAGGTCCTTTCATTGTTAGACTATTGGGCCTGCACGGGCCTCTGTTGGCCACTTTTTTTTCTCTTGGTCTCAGGCGTATGACTCTCGGTTGTCCTTATGGTGCCGATTACAGCCTTCGAAGTGAGGTTTCCAGATGACTAGGGCTTCCCCGAGACTAACACGGGTTTGTTGTCATGGTGATTTGATGAAAACATTTGAACATCCGGTTGTAGGTTCCGGGCATAGGCTCTCGGACCTAAGCTTCCGAATGTAGGCCTTCGGCTTTATCTTGAGTACTTAGAGAAGCCTATCCTAATGATGTATGTATATACCTGCCAGTTTGAAACTGTTGCAGGTTTAGTTACAAGGTGGATTAATACGGGTAGCCTGTATCCCTACTTAAGTCTTGGTTTAACCTTTTGGTAAAACTTTTGAGAAAGTTTGGTTCTCCGGAAGGTGGCTTACAGTGATATTTCTATTACTTGTGAAGGTAGCCCTTCGTTATACATGAAGTCTATTCTCAAAAGTCGGCCTTGGACAATCTTTATGTATTGGTTCGATACTCTTCTTCCTCTGGTGTGTCGGCGTTAAGTGGGTTGATCCCGATAGTCCTTCAGGATTTCGATAACCGCAACTTGTGATTTCCTCTTTCCTGATCCTTGTCTTAGGTTATTTTTCATCACGGAACCCTCCTTTGGGTACTCCCCGTCGGATGGACCCCTGCCGGATGAACTTTGCTGTTGTTCTAAAGATCTTGAGCTCCTTTCTTCCTGAAAGGTGCTGGTCTATATTGCTCTTGGGTTCTTCCTTCCGTGCTTATACTTATTCAACATCCCTTCACTACCATCTTATGATTAGAGAATTTTGGTAGTAACACCTTCCTTCCTACCATCCTTATCATGCCCACATTGGAAGTTAAATTCATTACTGTGACCACCTATGTCATCACTACCAATAAGTGAAGAAGGATTCTCGCCATTTCCAGACACTGGATAATCAGGTAGCTCCTCAACAAATAAAATATCCTCAACTGTTTCCTTGTGACATCCTAACTCGCCCCAAGATCCTTCTTTGAAGATATGGAGGGAGAAAAGGAAAATCCATGTTCGGAAACTTTCCACAATTATCATTTTAGATTAAAGAGATGGCATTTTCATAATATTTGGCCGCTATATCTGGAAGATGTACCCTCAAGAACAATAAATTCTGTTTTGGGTTTCATAAATTATCCGTTTAGAATTAGAAAGGGTCATCTCTTTTGTCTTTAGCTCCCTTGTGTTCTCTTCCAACATATCCGACTGCTCGCGCCTAAGGGCCGAAAATTTAACAATTTAGGAATCGTTATCAGCCTTTTCCCTCTCAAGAAACGCTCTCAACTGACTACATGCTTCCTCGTTATTGCTCTTCGCTAAAAATAAGTCATGAATTTTAGACTCTAATATGGATTTCTCTTCTTTGAGCTCTCATCATTCACGAGATAGTGAAGCCGCCGATATCCCGACCGTATACCAACCTCTGGATATCTGAAAAAGTACGGTATAACATTAACCCTTACATAAGGTAAGCAGATGATGGATTTAAGGAAATAAGAGTTTGAACTAGAAGTTGTCATTTAATGAGATGAAGACAAGAACCAGACCAATCTGTAGAGGCAAACCCTAGAGTATCGGAAACATCAACAGAAGGTTGGACAGATCTGACAATACTATCAAAATCTGAAGCCGGTATGAGATGATTTACAAAGTCACACTGTTGATAAAAAGGTGAAAGTGACTCGCGTTCTTTTAAATCCGAAACTTCCTAAGAATCGGATCTCAAAAGGCCAGCAATAAAATCACTTCCTGTGGTCTCCACTTAAGAAGAACACATGCTAGGAGGGTTTTCAAGAAAAGGGGGAAAGGGGGCTGGATAACAATCGATAACCAGGTCACTCAACAGTTTCATCACCAGAAGGATGGAAGGAAAGATTCACTCTTAGGATTCTTAGAAGGACCACTGCTGGCAGCTGGAGCTATCCTCTTTTTAGGTAAAGACTGGAGATGGGTAGAGGCAGTGGTAGACAGGTGCAAATCATCCACAAGAAATAATGAACGTAAAAGAGGAGATCACCCTAGGAAATTTTTTCCTAATGATAAAGGAGCACGTTCACAAAGAGATTCCAAATATAATAGAGCAGAGTGTCGACTCAAGTCACCAGGAACTCCACCCACAGTGTTAGCCTCTTGAAGCTCCTTCGCTCCAAGTCTCTCCTCCTTCAAGAGAAGTTTAGCCGACTTGCTCAAATCAAATCACCAATTTGTGGGATTTCAGACTTAGCCCTGCTAGGTGATATCGTAACATAAGCATATGTTCTAATCTCTTGTCTACTTGATAAATGTATATCAACTACATGTAGGAAAACACATGGTGTAGAGTTTCGTTAACCAATTAGGTAATGATATTGACTGCAAAGATAAATATTAATAATTTAAATTATTTTGTATCACAAGTTAATTGCCTGTACAAATTCTACTTACCAAACCTCAATAATAGTTGGGGTAGACATAGTCTAGTGAAATCAACATTTAACATCATCTCAAACGACTATTGGGAGTTTAATTTGTATTGGTGTCGTTGAATCTCAATTCAAGGCATAACCCAAACCAGTGGTTAAGATTAAAGCCAGTAAACTTACGATTAGTCAAGCTTGAAACCTCCAAAAGTAGTGTGATGAATTTCGATGAACATTAATCTTGTTTGAGTGAAATATTATGCAGGAAAGGGGAAGAAAGAGAAAAGAATATTCCTTTTTTGGCAAGGGCTCAATTTTTCATCTCCACCACTCATCTTAAACCAAACCAGCGGACGGGATTCATGCTTAAAAAAATGAAGCAAAAAGTCAGGAATCTTGTACGGCTGAAAACCTTACAACTCCTCAAACAAAGACAAAAAGAAGCTTGACTTGAAAAGTCAAAAATATCCCTTCACCGGGGGGAGGTGGGAATGGGGTGGAAATGTTACTATCAAAATTATTGGTGAATCAGGCTAACGGTAAAGGGGTATCGAACGACCGCAAGCACATAAGGATCCTTCAAAAAGCAAAGTCGGATACCAATAAGAGTCAAGAGCAGGGAGGAATGATCTGAAAGCTGCATCAACCGACACCTCCCTAAGAGGAAGGATCTCAAAAGCTACAAAATACCAACAGGGTCTGACCGGCATGGCCTATCCAACAAAATCAATCTGATAGGGTCCTTTCGACAACGTCAATCCGGCAGGAGGTTCTTCGGCAAAAGGTAATCTAAGATGGAAACCAAGGAAGATGAAGGAAAGAGCTCCGCCAATTGAGACCTGGGAGGCTGAAAGGGCCTTGGTATTAACTCGCCTAATACCGATACATCAGGAGGCTAGAACATCAAGAGTATCGAGCTAGAAGAGCATAAAGATTATCTGGAACCAGTTTCTGAAATATCTACTGCATAAGCGCAGAAAGGTCATATTGATAGACAATAGACAAATCACTTAGAGCAACTTTCCGGAAGATCAGGCTAAACCCGGAAATCCCACGAAAAGCAGATCGGAACCCTAAAAGGGATACAAGCTATCCACACTAATCTACTTAGTACAAACACCGATAGCGATTCTGAACCGACAACTATCCACATACATCATGAGGGAAAGCTCCTCAGATTGTTCACATGAAAACCAAAAGCCTACATTCGGAAGCTTACGACCGGAAGCATACAACCGGAAGCTAAAATACCTTTCGAAGAGCTAATACAATAGCAAACTCATAGCAATCTCAAGTTAATCCACACCGGAAAAGCTATAATCCACATTGCAAAAGCGGCTAGGAGTTAAAGCAACTAAAACCAAGGAGAAAAGTGGCCAACAGAAGTACCTGCAGGCTCAATGTCCCAGTAGCAGAAGGGTCCCAGATTTCTCTATAAATAAGACCCCATGGGTCACACTTTAGGGGGACTCTCTCTCATATTCTGATTCATATACTTTGTCTCTCTAGAATAAACCCTAATACATAGGTCAATTTGAGAATCCCTTTTATTTTGTTCATGTACTCTAAATCTGAGATTAATAAAGAGCTAATCTACACTTATAGCATTTTCCTGTGAGTTTATCATGTTATTTCTTAGTTACCATTGTTATGATTTACTGTTTGCTTCCTACATATGCATGGATCCATGTCAAAACCTTTCCGCAGATCGGGTGAAACACCCATTCCTATATGTTTAAACCCTTCCTGCAAACATAGACCCTCGTGATAAGCTTAGATCTTTTAGCGAGCTTGGCGCAGATTTCCTTTCCATCATTCATTAAGTCCTTTATCAGGAGTTGTGTTTAGTGACCCATCTCTTCAAGGCTTTGATACCTAGGGACGACGATATAACTCAAACCCGTGAAGGCCAAACAACCTATTTTTCCCTTAGGTCCATTCCCATTGACATATCTCTGGTGTTGATGAAAAATATCGTTAACATATGCTTTTAAGAATAATACTACATATATTGTTCTATTACTCTTTTTTGTTATATTAGGTTTGTTAAGGTTACAATACTTTAATCTTTGTATGTAAATCGCACCAATCTACTCCTCAGTAGATCAAACTCAATAAACATTATATATATGCAGTTAAATGTCCTCGGACCGCCTTGGTCTTAGGTACTATCTACATTACCTTTTGTATCATTCTCATTAGGATTCCACCTTCTCACCAAGAGAGTGATGAACTACATTTGTAAATGTCTGCTTCGTAAGGTCTACAATACATATATTGTGTCAACTGATAAGGAAACGTGAGAACTGCATCCGCAATGTACCGCTCCAATGCTTACATTGCAGATATCCACAATATACCACTCTTGTGCCTACAATGTGGACTTGAACATAATTATTTTGTCCATAATTCTTAGTCTTGCTCACAAGGAACACCAATGCCCACACCATGTGGAACTCAGTCAGATTTACTATATCTGTGATGGTCTAGTTCGTTAGGCCTACAATATAAGTGCCATTTATAGTTTACCCAGTTACGAGCGCAGCTATGGCTCCGTGCAGCCATCCCTTAACTAGTTGGAAGAGTTTCTCATGGGTTAATGGTCTTTCCTTAAAACAGACAAAATAAAGAAAACATGTTGCATTGCCTCCTCAATCCATTATCTCAATAGTGAAATATCACCGGCCTATAGAGGTCTAAACCAAGACCTTCCCTATGCTCGCTACTGAATAAAGATGACTGGTAGCGAAGCAGCTACTATCTTTTTGTGGTCTCCTTAAACATGCTCTGAGCCAGATGTTACATGAATACCTAAGTCAACTATAAGCCTTTAGAGTGCCCATGAAGGTCCGCTTCGTACGGCTGCAATACAAATGTCATCAAGGGATACCCTATTAATGAACTCTGTTGACC
>JASFAX010006842.1:0-29640 GCA_030737875.1 Allium sativum
CCATAGTGCCAAGGGCAATTCGTCAGCCCACATGGCTCTAGCCCGCTTCATTCTTCTTTTCAGAATGGACTTAATTACTTTATTTGCCGCTTCGACTTGTCCGTTCGATTGCGGGTGCGCCACAGAGGTGTATCGATTCTCGATGTGGTATCTTTGGCAGAAGTTTCTAAATTCATCACTATCGAACTGAGTTCCGTTATCTGTTATTACAATCTTTGGAATCCCAAATCGACAGATGATGTTTCTCACGATAAAGTTGATCACTCGCTTGGTTGTGATTGTAGTTAGTGGTTCAGCCTCAACCCACTTAGTGAAATAATCTACGGCCACAATAGCGAACTTTGCTCCGCCCCTTGCTATGGGGAAACTTCCAATGATATCAATTCCGCACATAGCGAAAGGCCATGGATTCATCATCGCTTTTAACTGACTAGGAGGTGCTCTAGGTATTTTTGAAAATCTCTGGCACGCATCACACCGTCGTGCGTATCTTGCTGCATCCTTGTTCATGGTAGGCCAGAAATTGCCATGCCGCAACACCTTTTTTGCCAAAGTTTGCCCTCCAGTGTGGTCGCCACATTCGCCTTCGTGGACTTCTTGCAGCACACATTTGATGTCATCGTGGGCTACACACCGAAGGAGGGGCATTGAAAACCCTTGTCTGTAAAGAACTCTGCCTTGCAGAACATATCAGGCGGCTTTACGAATTACTTTACGCCTCTCGCTTTTCTTGGTCGGAAGCGTTCCATCCATCAGGAAATTCTTTAGAGGGGTCATCCAGGACTCCCTTTCTGGTTCTTTCTCTAGTACTAGGTCGATTTCCATTTGATCTATGCTAGGGGACCGTAGTACTTCAACGGGGGCTAGCCCGGTCACTTCAGGATTGTCGGAACTAGCCATCTTTGCCAACTTGTCCGCCTGCTGATTCTCTGACCGTGGAATATGAGATATGCTGTAGTGATCAAAATCGTTCAGCAATTCTTTCACTTTCTTTAAGTATAAAATCAATCTTGCACTTTTAGCTTGGAATTTTCAAGTGACTTGGTTCACAACTAACTTGGAGTCGCAGAAGATGTTCAGCTTTGTGACTTCTAGCTCCTTTGCAATCTTTAATCCGGCTATCAGAGCTTCATAATCGGAATCGTTGTTAGTGGCATGAAACTCCATTCGGATTGCATAGGTTATCAATCGTTTCTCGGGGGTTTCAAGCACTATCCCAGCGCCGGATCTTTCGTTATTCCTAGCGCCATCGGTATACAATCCCCAGGCATTGGGATCGAAAAGTAATTTTGAAGGATCAGCTTCTTCGTTTGCTATATCTTCCTCAGGGACAGTGAACTCTGCTATGAAGTCGGCTATCACTTGCCCCCGAATTGACCGTCTGGGCTAAAAGTTCAAATCAAATTGACTTAGCTCAACATTCCATTTGAGTAACCTTCCAGATGCCTCTGGTCACTGTAGGACTTGCTTGAGCGGGTGATCGGTGTATATGGTGATAGGATGCACCTGAAAATAATGTCGAAGCTTTCTAGAGGCGATCAGCAAACTATACGCCAACTTTTCTATCCATGGATAATTACGCTCTACTGCTGTCAATTTTTTGCTCACATAATACACAGGTCTTTGGACCTTATCCTCTTCCCTTACCAACGCCGAGCTGATTGCATGGGATGACACTGCCAAATACACGAATAAGTCCTCGTGATCTATTGGCTTAGATAATATCGGAGGTTTCTCCAAGTGCCTGAGTAAATTCTGAAACGCTTCTACACAGTCGGGTGTCCATTTGAAGTGGCGTTTTCCTCGCTTTATTAATTCGAAGAATGGGATTCATTTATCCGTAGCCCTGGAGATAAATCTGCTTAGTGCGGCCACTTTTCCGACAAGACATTGCACATCCTTAATTTGCCTGGGTTCCTGAATATCTCTGATTGCCGCGATCTGGTCTGGATTAATCTCAATACCACGGGAACTGACGATGAATCCCAAGAATTTTCCAGAGGCAACACAGAACGAACATTTGGTTGGATTGAGTTTCATTCCGTACTTTCGAAGAATGCCGAACATCTCTGTCAAGTCAGTAGTGTGTTGAGAAGATTGCTTGGACTTAACCAACATATCGTCGACGTATACTTCCATTGTTCTCCCGATCTGGTTGTAAAACATTCTGTTGACTAAGCGTTGATATGTAACGCCCGCATTCTTCAAGCCAAAGGGCATCACCACATAACAATATAATCCCAGATCAGTGATAAAACTAGTGTGCTCTTGATCTGGAACATGCATCGGAATCTGGTTATATCCTAAATAAGCATCCATAAATGAGAGAATCTCATGACCTGCCGTCGAGTCTACCAGCTGGTCAATCCGGGGCAACGGGAAACTATCTTTTGGACATGCTTTGTTCAAATCCGAGAAGTCAATACACGTTCGCCACCTCCCGTTGGCCTTCTTTACCAGGACTGGATTCGAAATCTAGTCTGGGTAGGTCGAGTCACTGATAAATCCATTACTATTTAGCTTTCCAACTTCTTCTTTCAAGGCAGCGGACCTCTCTGGGCCCAGCACTCGCCTTTTTTGCTTCACTGGAGGATGTTTAGGGTCAATGCTTAAGGAATGGCTCATGATTGATGGGGATATCCTGCACATGTCCGCGTGGGTCCAAGCAAATACATCCAAATTGTTTTTTAAGAAATCCGTCAATTCTTTAGCAAGATTCGAATTTAAGTGGGATCCAATCTTAAGGACCTTCTCCGGGTCACTGTCATCGATCGGTACATCCACAGTTATCTCGTTGGGTGTCGCCATTCTGCCCCCTGGTTCTTGATCCTCTCTGGGATCTATATCCTCGGGCATCTCTCTGGGCGACTCTCCAACGACTATCCTCTTTGGTTGCTATAAGGTCTCCGCCCCCGAAGGGGGAGAGGTGCCTTTAGTTTCAATATCCCCTCCATTACGAAGTAACTTTAGTTCGGCAATATAATATGCTCGCGCAGCAACTTGATCCCCTCTGACGATACCAATGCCAGCTTCTGTGGGGAATTTCAATAACAAGCACCAGGGGGCTATACAGGCTCAAAACTTTGCGAGGGCCGGTCGGCCCAAAAAGGCATTGTAAGGCGATTCAACATCCAAAACCACGAAGGGAAGGATTCTCACTCTCTGGCGTTCTCCTTCCCCAAGTGTAACTGGTAACTCTACATAACCCATTGGAGTGGTAGATGCTCCGTTGAATCCACGGATCCATCCTTGATAGGGCTTCAAGTCTTTTATTTCGAGGTTCATCTGGTCAAATGTCCTTTTGAAAAGAATGTTGACAGAATTCCCGTTGTCCACTAACACCTTATGGACAGTGGCTGGACCAATAGGTACTGTAATCACAAATGGATCTTCTGTCGGAGCATGGACTCCAATGCTTTCTCGTTCTCGGAAGACAACATCGTCGGTCATCATCTTTTGCTGCTTCACCGGGATACTGTCCTCAGGGTTCCTACACTCCCCTACCTCGAGGTGTTGTTTGGCTGCATTGACGTATTGATCCAATGCCTTGGAACTATGCCCGGCAAGATAAAGTCCTTCGATTACGGTACTGATAAGAATGTTCTTTCCCTTTTGCTGGGCAGCCGGCCTAGCAGCAAGTTGATTCTGGTTCTGATTTGGGGCCTGCAATGCTTGCCCCATGTCCCTGGGCGTTACTCTGTATTCATCTAGCTTTCCTTCTCGAAGCAGCGTTTCGACCACATCTCTTAGGTGACGGCATTCATTCATCGAATGGTCGTGAATCTGATAAAAGAGACAAAACTTCCCTGTTTCACGCTCTTTCTCCGTTGACTCTCTGGGAGGTGGCCTCTTATTCTGGAGGACTTCATACGCATCCATGAAGATATTTTCCAGAGTATCATTTATTGGTGTATAACTTTCAAAAGCCCTGGGACGAGTCCTTCTCTGGGAGTCGTTCCCTCGGTTCCTCTTCCGGTTGTTGCCGTTACCATTATTATTATTGCTACCTGGCTGACGACCACCCTGATTCTGATTTCCGACATTTACTTCAAATTTCCCCGAGCTGTCTCCTGTCTGCTTAATGGCAACATTCCTCTGGATTTCCTCCTTATTGGCTGTTTTTGCCTTTCGGTTAGCATATACCTCTTCCCGGCGTAAATGTACGTTGGCTTTCTCATAGAATAACGCTCTGGTGTGGGGCGGTTTGCCTGCCAGGTACCTCCCGAATTCAGTGTCCTTATCTACTCCGTTAATCAGTGTTGCGACAACGGTCGGTTCATGGGGATCTTTAACCTCAGTAGCGGCCAAATTAAAACGATCCAGGTACACCCTTAAACTCTCGCCCAGTCGCTGCTTGACAAGTAACAAATCGATCACACTTTTTGTCTTCTGTGTGTAGATACAGAATTGTTCTACGAACGTCTCACTCAACTCCATGAAGCTAGAAATCGATCTCGCCGGCAAGCGAGTAAACTATAACAAAGCCACGTCCTCCAGGAATATGGGAAACGCTTTGCACTTAACAGCGTCAGAGGCTGCGGCAGTGGTCATTGACCAAGAATATCTCATCAGATGCTGGACAGGATCAGACCTACCCGCATATCGGTTCATTTGTGGCATATTGAAACGCCTTGGAAAAGTCGCATCCAAAATATCATCAGTGAAAGGGGTGTGACTGCGGTCGATCCCCCAATCTTCATTCCGCTGTCCACGGCTATCTGCCAGAATCTGGTGGACCATGGCTGCAATATTTGCACTGATCAAAGGAGGTTCAGGGTCAGTGCCTTTGGCTCAGTGGGGTTCTCTAATTTCTCTTCCGGGAGCAGTCACGAAATCCGGGGCTCGGACAGGCTTCGTTGCCCCCTGTTATCAAGAGTATGTGTGCGGCGACGGGGCTGAGGTGGTCTGTTACGTACGGGACTGCCCACATCTCAAGCCCTGCGAGCTGCGGCTTGATTGTTCACATTACGGTTTGAGGGCCCCGCCCCCAGTGCTTCTTCTTCCTCTGATGGCAGGGTTCCGAACCGAAGCTGTTCTATGTTTTCGGCTCTCTCATACGGTCGTCGCGGAGGTCTCGGCGATTCTTCAGACGAAGAAGAATATACTGGGGTGAGTGGACGAACCGGCGATGTTCTTTGCCTTGCTAGCTCATCAAGTCTTCTATCCATAGCAGTCAGATTTTGTCGCAGGACGGAGCTCTCCTGCCTTTGGGCGGCCAATTCATCAAACAACCTCTCCCCCATTTCAGAAAAGCGAGAGAGATCCCCCTCAGTAACCGGAGCAGCAGGATCATATTGATCGTCATCACCTTCTCTTATGCACAAAGAACTTGAGCCGGGACAAGCAGAGGGGCCAGGACGATAGGAGCGAGCCATAGGCTCCTATCCAGGTCGAGTTGTGGTCTGATCATCAATTCGGATCGCTGCGGTTCGTGGGTGGCGGCTCGCAGCGCCCCCTTGAGGTCGAATCGCGGTCGCAGTGTGTGGAGGGAGCGATGCGTTTCCTCGGGACCGAGTAACAACCCCTTCAGCAGTCTGGATCGCTTCGTTCTCATTGACTCGGAGCGTGGTGTCTTCATCGGATCGGTTCGCCCCCTGCGCCCCGCGATCCAAAGCTTCTTCATTGCCCTGCTCATGCACACTCTCTTCAATCGTTTCGTTGGTTTGCGAAGTTCGTGCTTCCTTAGATCTTATTCCAGCCATAAGATCCGAATCGCTGGAATCTTCAAAGAACCGAATAGTAAAACTTTAGGATTTTTTTCTCAGTGAAAGCACCAAAATGTTAGATCAAAATTTGGACCTAACACCCAAATTGTTCTGAAGCTTATAGAGTTTCAACTGAAGAATGAGAAAAAAGGAAATAACACACAAAATTTATAGTGGTTCGGCGTTAACGAGCCTACGTCCACTTTATATATTATTGATTATACTTTGAAAGCTAATACAACCAAGGATTTCTCTCAATATTTCAGTAGTTTGACAACAATGGCAGATTCAGTACTCAATATTGCCAAAAAGATCCCAAAAAATGCCAAGCTCCGGGCTATTTATAGCTGATTTTGTCAGGCGGGTCGTGGTTACACGTGGCACGAATCCCGAGAACATCGGATCGCATCGCCACCGTTGAGGAAATAGTCAAATTAGCCGTTGTGGACAGTAGTCGCGATCTGCTTGAAAATCGGATCGTGCAGATAGGGTGAATTGGTCCAAATGACGGTTAGGGACACGTGTCGCTAGATCCGTGCGTCTCGGATCGTTGAAGACCAGCTCACGCTTGAACGGGTCAGAGGGTTCTCCGCGCATCAGGGGGATCGGATCGATCAATACTGGGCAACAACATATGCGTGGATCGGATCGCATAGAGGCATCGTTTCGCTGGCGAAATTGAGGCGATCCGTCGAGACGCGATCCGATGGTGGGCGAGTCGATAGCGTGCGATCCATCAATGGACGAGTCGATGATGCGCTCCATTCCTTCATATTCTTTAGAGAACGTGGTTTCATGCTTTCTTCTTATGAATGATCCTGGGTGGCTTGGTCAAAAAGCGAGCCAACAATCTATAATTTGATTAAATACTCTGCTATGTTTATGTTTTAAATAGTTGTGTAAAAATATGATCCAAAATTCATGACTACTAATTAGTATATTTTTAAAATAAGGTGGAGATGTACAAACAGCTTCAGTGAATGCATTTAAGGCAGTGGTGCTCTTTATAACAATAATTACAATTAGTTATTACATAGGAAAACCAACAATGAAATGCCCAAATCTTAAGTAAGGTGGAGATGTACAAACAGCTTTTTAGTTGTTGTTGTAAGGTTATATTTTCTTGTGTATTCATCGCTGGTCAAAAAATTGACTCTCTGTTGTTATCATTTTCAGTAAAAAGCACACGCCCTAAACTTTTGTAAGAGTTACTGCCTTACAAAATCCCAAAATATTAGGTTTAATTAGTCAATACCAAACCAAATAATAAAAATCTATCCGAAATCAGTGGGTTACCAAAAGCGCAAGTTCTGATTGATTCCCGATTAATCTCCACCTAAACGATTAATCCTTAGTTTGTACTTATTGCCTAGCGTCCATCTAGATATGTTTACGGCGTTATGTGCCAGATGTGCACCAAATGAAAACCATCATGAAACTTCTACATAAAAAAACATGTAGGCATTGGCTCTTTTGAAGCAAAATTATGTATGTGTTTTATTAAAACAACTTACAAAAAAGCTTTATTTTCTGTCATTGTTTGAACAATTGGGTATGATTTTGGTTGTTGGCTTTTTTTTTTTTTTTTTTTTTTTTTTTTTTTTACAACTTCAGCAACTGGACCCAGCAGTAGATAAATACACATAAATAAGAAAATGTTTTTAATTGAAAGGCCACGATAACTCATTGATGTAATCGCTTGAGAATGTTATCTAGTCTGCTAGGGAAATTCATGTGTATGTTGAACCAAAGATGTGGTTGAACTTACTTTGTTAACGATATAGTTATTTTGTAGTATCATTAAGGCAATCATTCGATGTGCTCCTGGCATAAAACAAATTCTAATTAGGTTGAACCAGCCACTTCATCTGTTTATCAAAGAATGTGTTAATTGTTAAGTCAACTGAAAACATACTAAAAAAAGCATTTAGGTTTTTTCATTTGTTTTCAGAAGTTAGCATAGTGTAAAAATAAAGTTTCTTAAAGATCTGTTGCATATCATCCAGCAAATGCATGAAGTAATTTATGGAAAACATTAACCAAATTTATGAGATCAAACATGTGATATAACTCATTATAATAATGTACTATATAAGTGATATAGTTTTTAATAGTTTTAATTTGTTAAACTGGATAGTTTAATGGTATTTCCAAATCCTACTAAAGTTTAAGTGAATACAAAGTTTAATTGAATACAAAATATAAATATAGTGTTGTTCCAACTTATTTGATTGATGATACATAGCTTAATATAAAGTTATATAATTACAACCCGTAGATGGTGCTGGGTATCAGCTAAGATAGCTTTCACATACGACCCTTTCAGTTTCAGATTAGTTAACTGCATATGCCTAAAACAATTTGGGAATGCTTATTATTTGAATTTTATTATTCAGAATGACATAAAATACTTGCTTTTCTAAGTATGATATAAAATTTATTTGTTTAAATGGAATACCATCTTATGAAAAAATAAATTTCATATGGTTAAGCCTTGAAAATTTTGTACAGAATGGTTATGCAAGTGCTCCAACTACTTTTATTCATTACTTGATGAATAACTATACTAATTTCTATAGAACTCCATTACGATTTAATAATGCCTATTTCCATGATTCAAATAATAAAGAAAGTAGGAAAGCAGGCTATAAATATTAATGTTACTGAAATCATCTTTTTAGTTTGATAGGCAAACTCAAAGCACTTAAATTTTGGAAAGATCAAAAGAAACCATGCAGCATCTATGTGAAAGAATCAATAGCGAAGTTGCCTAACTATATAAGCAATTGACTAGAAATCCACAAGACAAGGTTTAATCATTTAATACAAGCCAAATTTTTTTTAGCATATATCTGTATTAAACAAAATTGCCGTTGGAAATGCTTAGAGAAAGAAAATCGATAGGTTAAATTAAGTTGAGAGGACTTCAATTTTCTTCACTGCAAAATGTCCATTCCATAAATAGTAACAGGTGCATATATATTTTGGATGAAGATGGTGATCTGAATTCTGGCATCACAATAGATTTCCAATTAAGTGATCTCTGGTTTTTTCATCCTCCTTTAACATGCTTAATGTGTGTAATCAACTTTCTGGATTCAGAAATTAAAAGGAACAAGGCAGTAAGAATGTGTATTTAAGATTTTTTTTTCAAGAATCCCTTGGCTATTCAACGGTCAATTCCCCGAGCTTTTATAAGTATGTGTATCAAAATGCAGGTGGTCTGGTTCTTACGAAATGTCAGGTCTATATGATTGGTCGCAATGTTTGGTGGGATTAATTATATTTTCGTATTTTTCAGTGACTTGACCATATTTAAGTTAATTACATGTCTGGTGGTATGAGTTAATACGTCCATGTCAGTCAGCATTAAAAAAAACAAAAAGCAGAAAACGAAACAAATTTTCCATTGCACGTTGTGAGGTTTGTGTTTTCTATTTGGCTTTACTTAAGTTTTCAGATGATAATGTTTAGTATATATTTTCTTGGATTGGATTTTATGTGTTACAGTCTTATTTCTTCAATTTCCTTTGACGCGTTTGTCTGCATTTATTACATAGAGAAATGGTAATTTGGTGGATTGCTTAGTGTCGGGTTTATCCCGAATTTCGTCTTGGCTGCCTGTCGTAATGTTTCTCTTGCATTTGTGTCGAAGGATAGCTGCTTTTATGTTTTAACATGTAAACGATTTGTACAAATTGGTTTTCTTTGTTACCTTTGATACAAATTGTTGAAGATTTTAATGCTGAAACTATACCAGTTTATTCTCTTCTTGAAAAGTCTGATCATTAGATATTAACTTTACCATAGGAATGTGTATGACAACACATTTAAACTTTAGACAGACTGGATGGCACTATAATGCCATTTTATGGACAACAAAACGAATAAATGATTGTTTCTAAATGTGCTAAAGTAGTCACAACCAAAGGGAGCGTGTCTCATACACATGGTTCAAACTGACATTGTTACCATCATCTTATCAAAATTGCCACTTTAAGTCTTTGATAAAGCTTAGCCATGTATGTAAGGGCTGACATGATATAATTAAAGATTCATTCTTTGCCAACCTCTATGTCAAGATCCATGCCCTTAGAGTTGATCATGGCATGTAGTGTTATGAAAATTGCGCCCTTGCGGAAGCGACCAGGATCTTATTCACCCAATTACTTAAAGATGATTTCTATGAAAACAAATACAGATATGAATTCACACACGCAAACACAAGACATTCCACCCAACTTCGCTCTTTATTGATTCACTGGTTCAACAACCAATAATAAACAAACAACAAGAATCAATAACCTTATTGAGAAAGAGAAAGAATATCTAGATGACTACAACTTTTGTTGGAGGAAAAGAATAATGAAGAACGACGGCTAACCCTTGGATTAATTGGAGGCACCAATCCTCTCTAGGGCACCAAGCCCTAGAGGCACGCAGCCGCCACTTTATTCGATCATTCATTAATCCAACCCTATGCGTTGCTTTTATAGGAGAATAGAAGGCTTCGGAAAAATATCCAATTTCCCCTTAAAGATATATTAGGAATATATCCCCTCTATACTTGCAGATAAGTCACATAAAGACCGGGTCAAAATCCAGCAATAAATCTGCTCAGACGCCAAACTGCTCCTTCTAACCTTCTTTCTATTGTTGCGCCCTCTCCTCTACCGCCAAGCACATCCACGCCTCGTCTCTATCAGCATATGTGATTTCATGTCACAAATCACAACACTCTACCTTGATATGAAATCACATCAGCAACAAGTCATCCGACTTCCATGGACATGTGAAATCACCATCACAATGCTCCACCTTAATCTGAAATCATATCAACACTCCAACAATCACCAAACAAGTCATCTAGCTCTTTCAACGACATCTACTTTCAATTAAACCATTACAAACACAACCCATCGCCTGCCAACGATGCATCTTCCGCTTAAGATGCACCATGCCTCTTTAACGATCTAAAAGTGCTTGTAATACCACAAGAATCTCCACCTTGTGGATTTTCTGCATCGACACCGGTCTACCACTTGATCTGTGCTCCTTCCTTGAACACCCCGGATCCCTCGAGCATCATCAATATGAAGATCCTTGTCTAACACATCAACAGTGACCAAATTAACCTCTCCACCTTGCTGTGGACTAGGTTCTTCAACCGTCACTCGCCTTCCACATCGACACCCGTCTACCACTTGATCTGAGCTCCTTCCTCGATCACTTCTGAACCGAATCACCAAAGTATAAGCAAATCAAACCAATTGCCAACATCTTCGTCTTCTTCCATCTTCCCTCATCCATATCGTAGGGCTTCTCTTCATCTCCATCAACCAACCCATTGAGGCCTTCAAATCCCCAATCAAAATTAGTCATCAGCAACAACGCCATCATATCCGACATAAAAAAAATATCATTTTTTTTCAACAAAAAATCGATTTTTTTCCGAACAAAAATCAATTTTTCAATCCAAAATCACTCTAAGGTTTGCGATGTTCTAGCTCTGATACCAACTGTTATGAAAATTGCACCTTTGCGGAAGCGATCAGGATCTTATTCACCCAATTACTTAAAGATGATTTCTATAGAAACAAACACAGATATGAATTCACATGCGCAAATACAAGATATTTCACCCAACCTCCCTCTTTATTGATTCACAAAAACAAATTTTGTTTACACTCACTGGTTTAACAACCAACAATAAACAAACAACAAGAATCAATAACCTTTTGAGAAAAGGAAAGAATATCTAGATGACTACAACTTTTGTTGGAGGAGGAGAACAATGAAGAACGACGTCTAACCCTTGAATTAATTGGAGGCACCAATCATCTCTAGGGCACCAAGTCCTAGATGCACGCAGCCGCCACTCTATTCGGTCATTCATTAATCCAAACCTATGTGCTGCTTTTATAAGAGAATAGAAGGCTTAGGAAAAATATCCAAATTTCCCCTTAAAGATATATTAGGAATACATCCCCTCAATACTTGCAGATAAGTCACAGAAAGACCGGGTCAAAATCCAGCAATAAATCTGCTCAGACGCCAAACTGCTCCTTCTAACCTTCTTTCTGTTGTTGCGCCATCTCCTCTACCGCCAAACACATCCACACATCGTCTCTATCAACATATGTGATTTCATGTCACAAATCACAACATGTAGGTCATTTAGAAACAAGAATATAATCAGCATGACTGCAATACAATACAAAGACAGCCTACCCCTAGTTAGTGAAACCCTAGTCAGTCACATCGTGAGCCCTCTTCAAGGGAATTATGTTGGTGCTTGCAATGGTTTACTTTGCTTCTCTTATTTTGAGACATTCGCTTTAAGCAGTGTAGAGCCTGTAGATATCATAATGGTATGACATAAAAGTTGTTGTTTTATTATTTTTTGGAATGAAATTGGGTTTTAAACTTGAAGACCGACCACAGCTTCACCTGCAAGAAAAAACAACATAAAATCACTAGCAAGAAGCTCATGCCGATTACGTACAACCGAGTTTGTCTATTTAACTGCTAAAAATGTATAATACAAAAGCAATTTTTTTAATCCATATATTGTGTTGTGTGTTGCTATTTACATTAAAGTGCTTCTAGCTACTGTTAAAAATTTAATACACATTGATATTCTATATGTTACTTTCCACCGTAGAACAACCAAGTGTCATTTTGCTTTACAATGGCCTTTTATTAACGCATGGACATCTCGCATCGTTACTATAACAACCTTTCACTGCCAATTAGTTATTGCATAGTTATAGCATAACAACCAAAGCCTCACTTATAGAAAAAGCATAAATATGGATTTCATTGTTATTACATAGTTAATTGTTTCCATGCTTGTAGAGCAAAATAAACGTAAATAACAAGTAAAAAGGATCTCATTTCCAGTCAAGAGGAATATATTGGGCAGTGGTGTTGATTTTTTGGGTTATTGAATCGACCAATGTCGGTTGATGTCTTTTCACACCGATCGACTACTTTTCATCCTATATTTCTTTAACATTCTTAGACCGATTGCCTAGGCTATTTGGAGCGGTTTCCGTAATTTTTCTTTTGTTGGATTGTGGAAATTGCAAAATTCCATGGTACTCTCAGAGTAGTCATTAATATTTCATTTTCATAATTTCAAAAGCTTAAGCCATTTTGCTGCGAATTTTTATTTTCATTTTTTGGTTTCTTTTCAGCTTCACAAAAACCAAATTTCCATGCAGACAGACTACTTGCATATAATCAGATAAAATGCTTTAATAGGCAAAGCTAACAAATTCAATATATAGTTCTATTCAGCTGTAAGAAAGTTAAGGTAGCCAAGGGAGGATTATAGCGATCTAAGGCTAGATATTTTGGAAAACAGAACCCTAGTGGGTTGGCTCATCTGGTAGAAGTAGCAAACCTGAATATAGCATGAACTGATTATGAGTGCTTGTACATTCATAATTTCAAACACTCGTGTTTGTATAAGTTTGTCGACTGTCAGATATAGACGGTTTCAGTACATCTGAAATTTAGTTGGGGATAGTATATCCATGATAATATCTACAGACATTCACAATTAATAAAACAATTAGCTTATGCACATAATTAAAATTGTGATTCAATGTAAAACATACAAGTAGACATGAATGGAGCAGCCATATTAATCCATGTAGACTTAGTACGATGAGATGGGATACTGTGTGAATATATTTTCTTTCTCATGAATGTTTTGATTTGTTTTGATCTATATATATATCTTTATTCCCTGTTGATGGGTGAAACTTAAAACTTAGGTTTTACTATGTCAGTACTAACTTATGTGAAGTCAATATTGAATCAGGCTTCGCTTCTTACTTCATTTTCTACCTAAGCATTTCCTGCTTTTTACACTGCTGTCATACATTTTGTATTTTCAAAGAAGTTCCTAAGAAAATTTTCTTTTAATTTTTACGTCGTCGATCAGTCATACCAATTCCACAATCTTCTGAAAAATAATAAAGATAAGACATTTTCACAAGTAAAGACATTCCAGTATGTGTGGTTAATGTTACACTTACACTGTCTAACTCTAGCTATTGTTCTGGAATTACTTTATAAATTTTGGATGGTTATTTTCCATTTTCCTATATTTTCTTATTTATAACAACTGGGCAATCACAGTGGAAATCGAAATATCTAGAAAGCAAAGCAAAGCAAAATAAATAAATAAATAATATTATAATCCAAAACTTCGGATGTCAACTGGTAATGTAGAATATAGCATCTTAAAACTAGATCACCAAATGATAGAGCTTCCATTCACTTTCTTAAATGAGTTCAATTAGCAGTCCATAATGCTCCATCTATATTTCCTGTACATGTAGTAATTAGATTGTCAGTACTTGTACTTCTTAATTTGGTATATGAATTGTATATAGAATACATGAATGAAGATTTATAGGATTCATCTCAAAATTTCTGAATGCTTCCTTGTTCCGTTGGACATATCTTCATATTATCAGTTCCCATATGATAGTTCAGCTTCAGTATTGTCAAGGCATTCAAGGCAATCAGACATGCTAGATGATTCATTGCATATTTATTTACCTTCCCATATTCACCTATACTGTTGCTCCCTTTTTAGCAACTTGAAGCAGTCAATATTTTCCATTGTTCACCTCACAAATTTTTACCTTGTTGTTTTCCAGGTTCGTCAAATTACAATTATAGTAAGGTGAGGGCTCATCTGTCAAAAGTAAGAATTCATTTTAGTTATTAAATGTGAAATTATGAGAAATATATAATACAAACAATATTATATAACCCTGAAACCAGTGAACTTGAAAATGAAAATGTTGTGACTATTAAAACCTTTGCACTTACAACATGCATATACATATGTACTTGTTTTTTTTTATTGAATAAAAGGAAATATTTTTGAATATTAGATGCCGGTACACTTGATTTGTACTGGTAGTGATAAAGGAAATTGGGTCTATTTTTCCTATTGAATAAAAGTAATTTTTTGAAAACTAGATGCCCGTACAATTCGATTTATACTAGTAGTGATAAAGGAAATTGTGTCTATGCCATGGAATAGTTATAATTTAGCTGTCACTTCTATAAACACTTTACCTGTTACCGCTGTCTCACATCTATAACCACTTGAATCATCAGGGACCCATCTGTCTACCAGTGGGCTCAATACCTGAACCGCGTAACTCATCGTAGGCCTTGCCTTCCGACCGTGTGAAGTGCATAGTACTGCGAGTTTCGCTACCTCCATAATACATTGTCTTTCTTCAGCATCGAGTTGAAGAGTGATATACACACTACTAACAACACTGCACATGAAGAAATACAAACTGCACATGAAGAAATACACACTGCACAGGAAACGGCTACCAGACCCAAAAGGATTATAAAGCTACCCAAGAAACTTCTAGACTAGCTAGGGGTATCAGAATTGGCGCCATAAAGTTATTAGAAATAGATATTACATTACTTTTTGCAAATTCTGTTATGCTTTTGGCGCCTAAAATAAAGGCCACGTATTAAAGTTGCTATGATGTATGGCTATATATTTGTACCTCTGCTAATGAAAAGATATGGAAGAATTAGTTATGAATTCTCTCTCTCCCTTTTGATCCTTCTTTCCAGCTCCTTTCTTCTCCTCCTCTACTGTTTTTACTCTTCTCGTCCTAATCCCCTCTTATATTCACATCATTTTGGTGCTTTCACCAGAGATCTCTCCTCTCCTCCCCAAAAATCCAAACCTACTTCACCATGACTCGCTTAGAAGACGCAGTCCAACGACTCAACAGCCACAACGACACAATCACCGCCATCCAATCAACCCAATCCAGCCATGGCTCCCTCCTTGAATCACAACACGCAGACATCACCGACATCAAAGCAGCCATCATTTCATTGACCAAATCTATGGCTGATTTAACCCATAAATTCGACACTCAACTACCTCTCTCTCCAAACAATAACACATCCACAACAAATACCCAGTCACCACCTACTCGACAACCCCCACTGCTATCCACACCAAATCAAAACCGACAGCCCAAAATCACCCTAATCTCATTTGATGGCACAAACCCTAATCACCCTAATCACCCTAATCTACAAAGCGCATAATTTTATCTGGATCATGTATGTATTTCTGGAACGAATACACTAGCTCTGCTTCATCGTCTTCGTCGTCTTTAGAGTAGTCAACCAGTTTTCTTCCACTTACTAGCTCTATCAGGATTATGCCATATGAATACACATCAACCTTTGTTGAAAGTTTTCCCCTCATGGCATATTTGGGAGCAAGGTACCCTTGTGTTCCAGCGACGCCTGTACTGAAAGAAGTTTCTTTATTAACAAGTTTCACCAAACCAAAGTCTGCAACTTTAGCCCTTAAGTCCATGTCCAAAAGTATATTAGATGGTTTCAGGTCCCTATGAATGAAATTTTCAACCGCCAAGCTATGCAGATACTCGACGCCTCTAGCCACATCCAAAGCTATCACGAGACGCTGCTTATAGTTAAGAGGGCAGTATTTGCCAGACTTATGTTCATGAAGGTGTTCTTCTAATGTTCCATTGGCCACATACTCATATACCAAAATCATTTCATTCCCATCTCTGCAGCATCCAAGGAAGCTCACGAGATTCCTGTGACGAGCGGTTTGAAGAAATTTAACCTCAGCATCAAAATATTTTTCTTCTGTCCTTTTTTTGCCCAGTAAGCCAATTCCAGGGTTGCACCTTTTTACTGCAACCAAAGTCCCATAAAGATTGCCCTTATAGACCACAGTAAATCCTCCCTCCTCCAAAATGTTTCCAGAATCAAAATTATCGGTTGCCCTTTGAAGGTCTTCGATTGGAATTGTACTAAACACATTATTCTCCTTGGTCTCTTCCCTTGACCCATTACCGCTACTTCCTTGCCTCGACACATTTGCACCAGTTCCTTGCCTTGACACATTTTCACTACTCCCTTGCTTTGACACATTCTCATCGCCTCCTTGCCTTGCATTATATTGCATAATTCCTATCCTAAGCTGGTCCTCTGAACCCTCATTTGGGAGCCTTTGGTTTAATACTTGTTCATTTTCCTTCTTGCTCTTCTTCTCCATAAAGAAGAAGCAGTAAACAAGAACTGCTGCCGCAACAAGAACAATAGAACCTACAACAACGCCCACAACAACCCCGAAGGTTTTCTTTGAATGACCATCAAAGACTGGTGAAGAACCATCTGTTGATGGTGGCCCATTAGGACTTGGTATAGTTCCTATTCTAGGGTTTCCTGAAAGCCGAACGTCAACAAATTTGTCAAAAGGAGGAACGTTTCCCCATAAATCATTATTCGACACATCCAAAGTCTGCAGACTCTTTAAACCCGTTAAAGCACTCGGAATGGGACCTGTTAAGTTATTGTCATTAAGCAAAACCTTTGTCAGCGACATCAAATCGGCAATTTCAGGGGCAATCGTACCAACGAAATGCTGCTTTGCAAAGTTAAGAACCAATATATCATTCCCTTTACTATCACATATAACACCATCCCAATCGATACACGGATCATTACCTTTCCAGCTAGTAGCCAGGGTTAACGGGTACCCGAAACCTGCAGCCACGTCTAGCAGGGTCATAACTCTAGGATCGCAAGGTCCAGGAGTGTCCAAGCAGAAATTATTCCCTTTGTTAATATCGGTAATGAGACCATCGGCAAACACAGGGAAAGGCCCTTGTAGTTTATTATTAGACAATGACACATTATCAAGATATGCTGTCAACAATGAGCTAGGTACAATGCCAGTAAGTTGATTATCTCTAGCATCAAAAGAAGTTAAAGAAGTTAAGTTACCAATATCAGGGATAGGCCCGGAAAATCTGTTGGACTGCAACCAAACCAAGGAAAGCTGATCCATGCGGCCTACAACATCAATTCTTCCTGTCAATTTATCATCTGATTTCTGATTATTCAGAAAAAGACTCGTGATAATCGATCCAGAGAAAGAAGATGGCAAGCCACCTGTCAAATTATTGTAACTAAGCCTCAGATTCTCCAAGCTGGAGAAATGTCCAAAAAACTCCGGAATTGTACCGGCAATTCCAGCATTGGAAGCGGAAAAATCGTTCAAGCTGTCAGCACCTGCCAAATCATCAGGAATTTCCCAAGGTGCGAGAGGGTTATCATCCAAAGACACGCGTTCTAGACTGGTGAGGCCTGAAAAGAAATCGGGCGGTATGGAATCGAAACCATTGGAACTAAGGTTGAGAATCTGCAGTGAAGTCATGCCGGAGAAGAAAGGAAGAGGACCGGAGATGTCGTTCCGCTGAATGGCCAGCGTCTGCAAGGAAGTGAGTTGATTGAAAGATGGGGGCAATGTGCCGGAAATCGATTTCTGAGGGAGGCTGATGGATGTGACCTCTCCCGCGTTGCAGACGACGCCGGTCCATTTGCAGAAATCGGTTCCGGAAATCCAATTTGATGGCAGGTTGGTTAAAGATTTCGCGAGATCGGCCATGGCAGTGGCGGAATTCGGTGAGGCTGTAGCATGATTAACAAGAATGCAGACGATGACAAATCTCAGAATGTACGTACGAGAGTTAAGCCTTTTCATAATATTCGGGTTCTTGCATGGAAATGGAGAAGAAAATGACTAAGAAGTAGGTGGAATTTGCAGCATCGGATGCCGAACAAAGAGCATCTTTGTTCTTTCATTTTCTTCCTATTACAGGATGTTCCACTTCACACATTATTTTGTATGCATGCTCATTTATTTGTTGGTTCCTTCTTTCTCGATGCTTTCTCCTTACGAAAATTCATTCTCTTTAATGTTCGACCGTAAAATCTTTATTTTTCGTGACCATCGTTTTTTTTCTATTCCGATTCTTCCTCTTTAGTCGAATCAATGCCGATTTTTCCTCTTTTATTCGAATCAATCACGATTTTCTCAACAACGTAACTTGTGACCGACCTCCCCTCATCGGAATCCGAAGCTACAACCTGCCTTTCGACGATGGAGGATAAAACGAGTTGTTCCACTGACTGTTTGGAATAGAAGCTACAGTTTTGAATTACTATGCTTCTGAATTGTTCATTTGTTTGGAAAAGAAACTTCCAGAAGCTTCTCAAGAACTGGAAACTTCCAAAAGTGAACCACTGAAGGAGAAGAACAAGTCCAGGGCATTGGGCCGACAAAAGAAGAAACGTAATATTGCAAAGGATCCTCTTCCATTGCCTCCTGCTCTTCGAAATAAAAGAAAGAGAATAATGAAATGGATGTGGAGCATAGTGGTTGTTTTAGTTTTACTAGTGATCTTTGCTGCTGGGAACTACATTTCATTTGAGGCATCTTGGTTGCCCACCTTTGACCTCTAGGCATACATGCCTATGGAGCAAAAGAAATGTCGAGTCCTATTGGCAACATATTGCTGCTCATCAGTTGGTCTAGTAAGCCATGTCTTTAGTGTTGGCTGCAACTGCTGGAGAAGTACAGTTTGAAACATTTTTATTCTTTCCTATAGCTGTTTATGTTATTAGTTGTATTTAATTAGGGGTTTCAGTTTGCAAACATGATTTCAGTATTCATGCGGTCTTTAAAGCTGATTTATTGTTATATTGGCTTCGTGGATTTACTTAAATAGTTCAATTTTTTTTTTTTTTTTAAGCCAAAACTAATTAGTTTTGCCTTTGAGAAAAACATAAAAGGCCGAATTATTTAAGGTGATCCAAACCGGACTATGTATTGTACGTGCAGTGTTCCTGGAAGGTGCGTTGGTTTGGCATATTGGCACAGGACCGTGCTTGAGCAGTTCGACGAAGGTATTGCGTTGATTGATAGTTTGCAATGTGTTATTTTACTTTCAGCTTTTCATTTTGTATAATTAACCATTCAACGAATATGGTAGGATGATGTTCAATTATTGTCTTCGTGTCTCCATACATAAGTTCATTTCAGTAATTTTATTACTAAGTTTCCAGTTCTTGAGAAGCTTTTGAATTACGGCTTGGGTGTTCAAATTTAGCATGGCAACAAGTTCTACTACAGGGTGTAAAGAGTAGTAATCTCAACTCGAAATCGTGTACCTCTTTGCATTTGCATTATCGCAAATTTGACGGAGTAACGTTCAAAGACGCTTGTAAATGTCGTGTCAGTTGTGATTATCAACGAAGAGATATTAACATCTGTAGAATATAGAATTGCCTAAATACATTGCTTATTGATGCAATTTATCAGTTACGGAAAGCAGTATGCTAATTGTATAGAAACAGGTCACAGTGTGTGAAAATTTCAAGCAATTGTAATTGAATTAATTCAAATAAGCAGAAGATTAGCAGTATTCATGTACATAGCATCAAATTGTTGTGCTGTAAAACTTACAGTGGCTTCATGCTACCATTGATGATTATTGTTCATATGGATAGGATTTCCCGTTACACAAATATATTACTCTTCGATTTTTTTAATCCATAGTTATTTTTTGTGTGCGAATTGAAATATCAACAAATTACACTACCATATTCTCACTGATAGGTTTAAACATACTATTTATATAATTCATTTTCTCTTTACAAAATAAAGTAACATTTGTGTTTTATTTCTTTTAAAAATTTGTTGTTTTGAAGCATTTTTATTTTCTACAAATAAATTGGTGGCAAGTTATGATATGTCAAGCAATCACATACATAAATAGTATAATGTTAAGAGATATTAATGCGCAATTGCATAAAAAAGGTTAATGATACTGAAAATGATACGTTAACCCACGTTGAATAGACACTATAACAAACTTTTTTTTGTAGAAATTACAAAAATAGGAGATATGTTAGCCCTCCTTGAATAAACACTATGAGCAAACTTTTTTGATGGTTAAGATAATGGAAATGATTTGATAATACAAAAGTTTAAGTTTGTTAGTCATGATTTGGTCATATCATATTCTTTTAAATATTTTTAAAGTATGACGCAACCATTCAATATGATAGGTTACATATTAATCCTCAATCAGTTTTTTTATTAACATAAATAAGTACTTGAGTGAATAGGTTATTTATAATATTTTCACTTTTAACCTTTTGTTCAATGCAATTATAATATGTTCACTCAAACTCTTATTTATGTTAATGAAATAATCTGATTTAGGATTAGTAGATAACATAATATACTCAATGTTTACGTCAGACTTTGAAAATATTTAAAAGAGTATGACATGACCAAATAGGACAAACAAACTAATTTTTTACATTATCAAATCATTTTTAATGTCTTAACCATAAAAAAACAGGACCAACCGTTTATATCCTTCATATTATAATAATACAGAAAATGACATACATGTGAAATACCAAAATCCTTGCAATCTGTCAAGAATTTGCACGAAAAGAAAATTACCATGCATTTTTTCAGCATTCCGTTTATGAATGGATTATTGGAATGTATAACTTTCAATGAAGAATATTTAAAGTAACTTTTATTTATGCTAAGTAGAAAAAAAGTCTCGTTCAATATTTCTATGATGTTTGAGTAGCAAACTCATCCCATATGGAATTCTAACAGAAAGATTCCATTGTACAAACAACAAACAGAAAAAGAAAAAAAAGTTTAGTCAACAGGAAAAAAAACAAAAACTAATGCAAACACATTATATTAATATTTCAGTGTTTTAGTTAATAAGAATAGCTGCTCATTAAACATAAATATAAGCTAGCTGAAGAGAACCAAAAAATTGCAACAATGATCAGGTCCTGTGTAGAAGTTGGGTGAAGTTGAAATCAAACCCACTCGTCTGTCCACATTAAGGAGCCAAGTATCAAATTATTGTGATCTCTTGAAATTCTTTTTAGTGACTTGGAGCTGTCTTTTCTTTTCTCTCGAATTAGGTTCCTATTTCCACCCTCAACTTCCAAATTTTGACTACAGAAAAGATGAAAAATACACTTGTATACCTGTTTCATAAAACTTCAATGGAAAATGGCAACTAATGAGAAACCTACCAAACTGGGGTAACAACAACGTATAGACGTGCGAGTATTTTTTTCAGTATGTTGATTTCTTCACAAAATGTATTGAAGTCTCTTTTATTAAAGAAATGCTTTATATATGAATTTACACATCCAGTTTAGTCTATATAAACACATATAATAGCCAGAAGACAAAATTCCACCAGCACAACTGCTAATGGTAAAGAGCATACAGTTGACTCAAGAACAATTGATCATGATTCTACATAAGAGAAAACTAAAGAAAATCATGCTTCCATCCTCTACTGAAGTTAAAAGTAACAGCATCTATGCGACATATGCATATAATCATTTTTATTCTTGAATATAAAAATTGGTTATATACCCTTGACACATTTCACAAAAACAACCACAATTATGACTCCCAAAGAAGTTCCCCTAGCAGGCCGCTAATTTTGAATATGGAGAATTAATTATGGTAGGAATGAGAAGCCATTATTATTCGAGGAAGTCATGAAAACGGGAAGGTTGGAGGTTTAGACAAATAATATTTACCCTTAAGCAAAACCTGATACCAGTACATAAATAGACCATCTATCATGTTAGTGCCAATAAAGTGGTGAATGATTATCTTCTGTAAATGAAACATATAAGCATTGTTGTCAAAAATCTTAAAATCCTACGATTTGAATCCCGTTTCAAATCGAATCTATACCTCTACGATTCGATTTATATTTCGATTCAAGGCTAGCTAATACCACGGATTTGATAGATTATTCAATCCCAATTGGTACATTCAACGTATTTATTTGAGTCTACAATCCCAATTCTAACCATTTTCAAACAAAATAAAATGGGAATAGGAGAAAAACATTAAGCTTTAGTATTAGACATAGAAGTTCAAACATCAAAATAGATTTCAAACTGTGTGCAAACCTTAGAATATAAATCTTTGAATCTACGATTTACGATTTAAAGCTCGTTTCGATTTATACTTTGAATTTTACGATTTACGATTTGAATCTCATTTTGAAAACCTTGCATATTAGTAATTTTATATGTTGTTATAATAAGTGTTGCTGTGAACTTTCTGAAATACTGCAGGAAAAAATTAATTAACCATTAATCAAGATGCCTTAAAAAATGTCACAATTCATAGTAATAGTTAATACAATCTAAATATAACAGCAAGGTTGTTACCATTTGACTTAAAAAAAGGTTGGCCTAAAGTATAAATAATTCTTACTTTATTGAAATAGTGTCAATGGGGTATACATAATTTACAATTATAACTTGCTTTTAATTGCCAAGCTTAACCTGCGTGCATTGGAGAGATGATGGTCTTTCTTGATACCTAAAATGTCTTAAAAATCATTAAATAATATCCTATTAAGATACAAACATTTATAGAAAGCAATATTAAGTAAAGAACCATCGTTGGACTAATATAAGAAAGCAATATATAAAATAATTAAACATAACAATCAAATGTTTGTCAAAAGAAACAGAAATCAATAAAGTGACTAATATAAACACAATCAATAAACATAAATCAATAATTGTTTTACTATTTATTCTAAAATAATTCAAAATACTTGTTAATCATTATCTTTAAAAGCAAATTCTATTTAAACACTGCAAATTACTTTACCTACACCATGAGATTTTAAATAAAATTTCAGACCAAAATGACCTTATTAAAAAAGAATCAATATTAAAGAATGAAAATATACACAATTCTCTCTTGTTTGCATTAAGTATACTCAATATAATTTCTCTTGTAAAGTTAGTACATTATAAATAAATTTATATCACTGGTTATATTAATTTTATATTTCTTTTGAGGATTAAAATATATTTATATCGTTACAAGCAATATTTATATACAGTGAAAACAGTTTTCACTTTAATTAAATATAAAAATTAATTTTTAAAACTAACTATTAAAATTAATGTTATACAGAGTACTAAATTCTTTAATCTTTCATTCAAATCCATTCATGTTTAAATTTAACACCAAAATATAACTAGTTTAACTTTCTAATACTTAAAAAAAATAAGTTCAAATTTCCATCATCGAAAATTAAAAGTGATTTAAAAATAAAAAAATCAAATAATTTAAGATAATAGTGTTAAAATAACAGTTTTTTTTTTGTTTTAGGTAAATATATTGCAATGAATTCCCAGTTTTATGTAATTAGTTTTAAGGTTAAAGAGAGGAAAGGTGATAAAATATAAAAGGGTAATTTTGTGAAAGATATGGTGTATGAAAAGAAATTTTTGGTGTATGATATTTTATTTCATTTTACGGTGTTTGTTAAGAAATTATAGGTGTATGAATAGAATTTGCCATCTTTAAATTAGACTTCATGTTTGCAATCAAAAAGTAAGAATGTTACTACTTGGCAACCTTATAAACACAATGACTGATGTAAATTAAGCACAAAGACATTTTCTTTAGCTTATTCAGTCCAAGATATTTTATCCATGATAAAATTGCTGTTTCAGGATTATTATATGCATTGTAAAAGTATTTATTTTAATTTTACTCAAATTAAACTTGATATAACAAACTAACTTGCATTCTACTCATATGATACAAATAAAGTTGCATAATTGACTGCTTTTATTTATGTTGACACTTCCAGGTTTATATAGTTTATTACTTAAAAAAAAAGTGTAAAAATGAATAGTCAAATTACATAAATTGTGGTCCTCCCCACGTGCGTTAGGAGGAAATTACACTAAGTCCTTCAGTGCTTTATCTAACACATTTCTAGATAGTCATCCAAATTTGCACACCAAAAAGGACAACATATATCCATGCATATCCAAAAAGAAACAGCAAACATAGTTCCACGGAAGTACACCGGGCGCGGATCGTCTGAACCAGGGGGTCCCTGTTCCCTTGGTCCGGACCAATCAAATTGTCCCATTTCGGAGCAATTTGCACTTTGCCCTCTAAATTTCAAACTGGAATTCAGGGGGTAAAGTGAAAATTTATCCGAATGGGACAATTTGATTGGTCCGGACCAGGGGAATAGGGAACCCCTGGTCCAGACGATCCACACCCAAGTACACTATATGACCTTTAATAAAACATTCAAATCGGATGTATACAGTACCTATTTGGCATAGCAAGCTAGCATCAGTTCTGTATAGTAGTAGCAGAAATCCCATCAAGCAAAAGCAAGACAATCAATGACTATGACCTGCATTCAACTTTAGGGAAGAGAAATTATTAATAATGCTGAGAAGTGAGTGAGTGTACAGTAAAAATTCTTTCTATTCTTCTCAAATAAGCAAAATTATTGACGCTGAAATTTAACACGGAGCAAATATTTGGAAGAAACAGGTTATAAGATGCAAACAATTATTAATCAACCAAAAAGAATAATAATTAGTATTGCTACAGTAAAACTATGGGATAAAAGAAGGCTTTTTATTGCATTGATGTATGTAGTAACTGGTCTTACGTGCTACGGAAAAAATAATGTGTTTAATTTATATTTATGGTTACAACTCGAAGGGAGCGCTACATGAATAACAACCATCGGAAGGGTTAAAAACTGGATAGATGTATTCGATTTATAGGGTAAGAAATAAAGACAGACATAGGTTTTATAAAAAGATAAGGTGAAATATCCTATCATTCACTACATGGATATTTACTGATGTTATAGCATTGAAATGGGTTATAAAGAGCTTATTAAAATATAATGCTGGTAGAAGGCAATTGCAATGAACTACAATGTTATAACAATCCAATAGAAAAATAACAATTTTCTAAACATACAGCAAGGAACCACATTGTTATCACAATCCTATAGAAAAACTAATTATTATCTAAACATACAGCTAAGTAATATCAGCGCAGTTAAAGTAAAAATAAGATATAGAATAACTAAGAGAGTGTTGAGCAATTACTGCCTCAAATGTATGTATTTGATAAATATAATTGTTAGCTACGTAGAAGTATGTTTAAATAACTCTATTTTTGAAACTTCCATGTAACATAACAGCGCCATATATAACATATCAGCAGCGTTGGTTATGTTTTAAAGATTTCAGGCAATCTTGAAGCGGTATTGTATATAAGTTGACTAAATAAATTAACAGTGTCTGTCCGCGTATGTGCTTCAAAACTTGAAAAATAGAGGAAAGGTTAAGGGAGAAAAAATACAAATACAAATGACAATGTACGGAAAACCTGAAATTTTAATTCAGTGGATATAGGTATTTATCAAGGTTTCAGACTCGGTAAGTAAAAAGAGATGATCGGAATGGATGGTTCTGTAACTGAAGCAAAGGAACAACGTTTGGCACCTACTTCAAATAAATTGATTGTTTACACGGAAAAACTATACAGTGGTTGAAAGAATGGGTATGCAGCAAAAGGATACAAAACATTGGCACGTAAACTGGGTACAAAATGCTGCAGGGTACGAATTTATCAAGACTAAGTTAAGAAATCAGACAAAGTTGTAAAATTCTACGGTTTATTCGGTAATAAATGAATGCCACTCCAATGTGAAGTTAAACTAAAAACTGATGACCTCTGTTTTGACTATCGGTTTAACTAAATTGATTGAACTTTTATTTTTATTTTCCAAATTACTAATGTTATTTTAGTTTTTTTTAGGCTAATTTTGTAATCTAGATAAAATTTATTTATTACTAGATTTGCACCTTTTAATTAATTTCATTTTTCATAAATAATGTAGGTATTTTTTTCATCAAAGTCATAATTAAAACAAAATTTATCAAATACGCTTTTATTTTATATTGTATATATTAACGGTCGGTTTTCCCACCATTATGCAGTTATACTAGTTTTAAGGGTGAATACGCTTAATGCAAGGGATATTATTGTAATTGTTGAGACATCTGAAGTCTATAAATAGAGAGCTCATGTATGTTGTAAGGTGATCTGAATGAATAAAAATGTCTGTTCTCTCTCATTTCTCATGTTCTTCTTTTAGTCTGTAACACGTTATAAGCACGATATCATTTACTTTAAAAGTTTCAAATATGAAACTTAGTAAAAAAAAAATCCTGAATAAATATCTGTTTTTCCGTATTCGTTTGTTTTTTCAATAATCTCCTGTTTTTTTTGGAAAGATTTGAACTAACATACGGAATATGATATTTTCACTATTTTTACTGGTTTCGCCTACTTTTGCTGGTTCCGTCTACTTTGACTTCTTCTAGTTATACGGTACACTTTATATCTATAAATATTTGGCCTAGCTGCGCATCCCCATTTTCAAAAAAAAAAAAAAGGCTATCTACTTCTGCTGATTATATTATTACTTTCTTCACAAGAGACAAGGTAACTAATGCACATAATGTATTTCTGTTTGCATTAACATTTTACATTATGTACTCATATTAGTTAGTACTTTATACCAACTCTGTTGAATCTTTTATTTTTAAAACTTTTAATGTGGAAAGACTTGTATATGTTCGCAGTATCATATCCTTAATTTCTGTTTGGATCTAAGATGCCTATTTTTTGTCCACGACATATACTTGTTTCTTTTTCATTCAATATTCAAATGCACAGTACTTTATTTATTTATTTTCTTTGCTTTTGTGTTAACCGAGGTTAGTGAATTGTGCATTAAAACGTTCTCACTGCTATCCTATTTTTCATGTCCATGATATTTATTTTTCAGGCTGAGTTTTGTTTGCAACTTTGGTTATATTAACCATATTATTTGCATGGCGCATTAGTTCAAAACAAACGGCATCAGTATATATGTTTTTTTTGTTGTGTCATTAACAACAAAGTAACTTACATATGTTCATTGTCAATTTTTTTTAATCGTACAATTTATTTTGTGTAGTTTGCAAAATGTCGAATATCGCTAAACTTGAATTTAAAGCATTGGACATTTCTGAAGACAATTATTTTTCATGGATATTGGATGCAGAAATCCATTTACAATCTCAATGCTTAGAGAACACCATTAAAAATGGCAATAATATGTCCCAGCAGGACAAGGCAAAGGCTTTGATATTTTTAAGACGCCACGTCCACGATGATTTAAAATCAGAATATTTAACTGAAAAAGACTCTCTCCACTTATGGAACTCTCTGAAGGAGCGATATGACCACCAGAAGACGATCATACTTCCAAATACGAGACAAGAGTGGTTGAACCTGAAGTTTCAAGATTTTAAAACTGTAAGAGAATATAATTCTGCCATGTTTAGAATTACTTCTAAACTGAAATTATGTGGAGAAAAGGTAGATGACGCACAAATGTTGGAAAAGACTTTCTCAACATTTCATGCCTCGAATGTGCTCCTACAGCAGCAATACCGAAAGCGTCATTTTACAAAATATTCTGAACTCATTGAATGTCTATTGATTGCTGAACAAAACAATGAACTGCATCTTAAAAACCACTCCTCAAGACCAACTGGTTCAGCTGCATTACCTGAAGTTAATGCTAACTTTGCCCACTCCGGAAGAGGTCGTGGTAGAGGCAGAGGAAGAGGTAGAGGACGTGGTCGTGGGCGTGGATACAACCCCAGCAGAGGTGGTTATAGTGGTTTTGGAGTTAACAAAACTACTAATTTTAAGCAGAAATGGAAAATGAGCCTGGAAATAGCAATAATTCAGCTGTTGAAAATAAGAAGCATTATGAGGAAATTTGCTACAGATGCGGACGCACTGGTCATTGGTCACGCACTTGTAGATCATCAAAGAAAACAATCGAAGAATACCATAAATCGAAGAATATCGAGACAAATAACACTGAGGGATTATCCGATTACACTGACCTGAAGTTAGATGATTTCTTTGAAGACTATGATGGGAATTTGTTCAGCGATGAAAATTTGGATGCAATATTCGAAGAGATGACCGAACCAACCAATAAGTAGCCTGAAGCTTATTATGTGATTTTCAGTTTGTTTCTTTTTCAGCATGTATTAGTTTGAAACTTTGGTTTATTTATTTTCCTTTTAGTTTATTCTTATGGAATTGCGGAAATAATGTGTAATGTTGGACATGATAATTAGTTTATTCTCATGGACATTTAATTATATTTATGAGTTATTTCTATTATCGACTGGCTGTATTTATTTCTTAAGGTGTGGATCGCAGTGTTTAAGTGATGATATATGTCTGGTTGATAGTAGAACTACTCATACAATTTTGAAAAACCCGAAGTTTTTCTCTGAATTATCTGAAAATATTTCATATAAAGTTTCAACTATAGTTGGTTCAGCCAATATAATTGAAGGATCCGGAAGAGCCCATATAGTGTTACCAAATGGTACACATATATTCATTCAAAATGCACTATATTCAAGCAATTCTAAAACAAATCTGCTTAGCTTCAAAGATATAAGAATGAATGGATATCATATTGAAACTATAAATGAAAACAACAAAGAATATCTTTGTGTTATTTCTAAAATTGAAAGCCAGAAGCTTATTTTAGAAAAATTTGGCACGATTTCAACTGGATATATTTTACCAAAATTGGCATAGTTGAATCTCATTTTATAAACATGAGCCAGAAGCTCACAAATACAAAGAAATTGATTCTTTGGCATGATCGTTTAGGTCATCTTGGTTCAACTATGATGCGTAAAATTGCCAAGAACTCAATGGGCATGATTTACCAAATCAGTTGAATTTACCAAATGATTACATGTGTACATCATGTGCACAAGGAAAATTAATTACTCGACCTTCATACAGTAAGATCACCTCTGAATCTCCAGCATTTTTGCAAAGAATCCAAGGTGATATATGTGGTCCGATTCATCCCGCTTGCGGGTCATTTAGATATTTTATGGTGTTAATTGATGCATCAACTCGTTGGTCACATGTATGTTTGTTATCTACTAGAAACATGGCATTTGCCAAATTACTTGCTCAAATAATTAAATTAAGAGCACATTTCCCCGATCATCAAATCAAATCAATAAGACTAGATAATGCAGGAGAATTCACTTCTCAAGTATTTGATGA
>JASFAX010006843.1:0-29636 GCA_030737875.1 Allium sativum
CAATAGGCAGCCACAACAATACCTGTCTAATGTGAGAGGTCAAGGCTTTAATAAGACAATTAAGGCTGAGTCAGGATTGATAGGATTAAGTAAATTATATTAATACTTAATCAAAATGGAATATGCTAAACTAAACAGACTGATTGGGGGTTAGGTTTATAAAACACTTAACCAACTTAGCATGTTGGCTAGAGATAGAAAACCTAGTAGCGGGGGACCCTTTTCAGCAGTAACCCTATAAGGTGTATCATGATACCCTGAAACTAGGCAGGGTAGGGCACGATTACTGGGCTGACTGTAAGAGGTCAAATCGACGGCGGTGGTGCAGCAGTGTAGGTTATAACGGGGTGCGGGCGTGCACACACACCGGCGCAGAAAAATAAGGCACTGGGCACCAGTAGCATACCTGTGCATTCTAGGGTTGTGTCGGGCCGCCGCCATGGGACTTGATACACCCCATGGTGGGACCAGCATAGGTAACTACAACATCTGGGGCCGTAAGACACATGTAACTATGCGAGTAGGAGCCGATCATCATAAGATGGATCACTTCACCCTGATTATGGGGTGCCCGTTGGGAACTAGTTTATATGGGTATAGAGATTAATATGGGGTACGATAGTATATTCGATCCTAGACAACTTAACTAAGTTTATGGTGCTTTCCCATTTCTAGTTTATACTTATCATACCCAATTCTTTATTCATAGACTGAATAGTCCTAGACTTACTCAGGCTTTATGTTTGACTCTACTTTGCTTTCATCTTCTTTTCTTCCGTTCCCCCCCCCCCAAGGTACACAGGGAGGGAATACCGCAGCTTGACCAGCCTTCTCATCCAGCTTGAAGAGAAAGAATGTATTGCTTGGATCTTTTCGTTTTGGACTATGGCTTTGGACAGCAACTATGGGACTTTTGCAGTTTATTTATGTTTTCTTTATGCTTCTTTAAATAACGTAATCAAGACAATTATGAAGATGTTATGTTTTTGAAAGTATTGTAAGACAATTATGGTATGGTTGGTGTAACACGTATTTTAATGAAATAAAAGTTGTTGTTTTCCGCTGTTCAAAAATATGTGTTCTTATATCTGTCGTGTATATCTGTGACTTATACTTATAAACCTCCACCAAAATTAGGGCATTCCCTTTGAGAGTGACCCTAACGGAGGTGGGGTGTTTCAGAAATTGACTGAAATTGTCAAAACACGTTTTCCTTTGCCACGCTCACATATTGATTCGAAAAATCACGAATTTTGAAACTTCGCAATAACTTGACATCATGGATTCAACGAAAGTGGTTTCGTCAAAAACCGAGGTCGTTTGCAAAGTTTCCATTTTTAAGGGCCAGAATTCCATAACGACTATTCTGAATTTTCAACTGGGCATAACTTTTTATCCCCGCTATGAAATTTCAATTTTTCAGATTCGTTGGAAAGATATTTTAAATTAGATTCGAATATTTTTGGTTTCACTAAAATCTGGTTTATTTGCACCCGGTACATTCATTTGAATTTAGAAATCGAATTTTCGAACTACCGCGCCATTTTCAATTCCTTTTATAATTTAAAATAAATATTTATATTCTAACGACGATCTATATAAATATTTACATTCTAATTCTATTCAATATAAATTTCTCGATGTTATTATTTAAAATAATTCATTTTAAATATTCAGAATTCACTAAAATTTCCAAAATAAAAATTTTAAATTGGCTCGGATTTCCGGGTTATTACAGTCTCCCCCACTTAAAACTTTTCGTCCCTGAAAAGGAACGAAGCCGAAAGTTGTTTCACAAATCAACTCAACTTCCAGTATTTTCACTACGGCTTAAGTTCTTCAACTTTTCAGTTTCTAAGAACTTTTCAAATTTTTAAAAATTTGGTTAACACCCTAAATTTTCAAAAAATTTCGCCATAACCTCCCATGCACCGGGGACTTCGAGATATTTCATATAGCCACCCATGGCCTTCATCAATCCAAAAAGAAAAAGAAACAGCCAAGCGGCTAGCCATTCAGCTCATAAAATCATCCAAAACCCAATAAAATAGGTAACATGTACCTATTTGTTAGGCAAACAATTTTATTCTTCTGCTTTAGCCTCCTTGCTATGACCTGTTCAATGTAAGTACATGTATATGCATGCAATTTCAAACAATTTTCAATACAGTTCACTTTTTGGTACAATTTGGCTAAAGGTTCAAATTCTAATTAATCAAACAATAATCAAACAACACAATCAACAGTCAATTTGTTGATTAGCTTTTCAAATTCATAATTTTGATACATATACAGAAAATCATGTTTTTGGCGCCAAATCACAACAATAGGCCTATCTAGTTTTGGTTCTCACACCAGTCAATTGGAATCATATAGTTATCCCACTTTCGTCCCTCGAACATGAATACTAATGACGACTAGTCAATCATCAGAATCATCTCCGGGCGACTGGAGCATGACTCTACATCTATCTAGTATACTAAAACTCTAAATACACGCGGATCAGACGTATACGCAAAATCTATATATATTGGATTGTCCAGATTCAATATAAAATAAATAATCAAACACGAATAATTGATTTAAATTTTCAAAACAAATATTGTTTTCATTTTAAAAATATACTCTTAACACTCGTTCTAGGATACTACTGATCCTGTCTCTAACGAGTCATTCTCATTGGATATTACTAATCCAATCTCTGATGAATTCTTTCGTATGGTTCTAACGTGTCTTGTTCTCGAGATTTGTAAACCAAAGCTCTGATACCACTGTAAGAACCCGTAACTTCCCCAGTAAGGAAAGCCCGAATACTTTTGAAGACAAGACAAATCATAACACAAACAGAAGAACATTTCATTGTCAATTACAACAATTCCATCAGAATACAAGAATATACAGAGTATAAACAAATAATATACAGAAAATATCAGAGATTACAATAAATTACTGCAGTTGAAAAATAATACAATACACAACTGAAAGAGATATACGGATACAGAGCTTTCCGGATATCATTCCAGCTGTAAACCAGGTTCCTGTGAATATAAATCTGCAAAACCAAAACTACTAGCTGCGCGTGCGGAAAATAGGGGCACCCATAGTTTAGGTTAAAACAATAAACTCTAGGTCAGTCATGTGACCGGTGTGAGAACTAAAACAGTTATTAATCTTTATTTTTAAAGTTAGGTAAATCAAGGGACCACGTCGTATAACACGGAACGGGTTTCCTTCCAAGAATACCAGTGCATAAAACAACAACGCTATGCTAAATAAAGAAAAATGAAGCTATTATAAGACCCGGGTCCCATCACACAATGCAACACAAGCCGGAGGATAGGGTTTTTACCTTATAATAGCCAAAGAATGCTTGATACGCTAAAAACAAATCATTTGATACCATTATAAGTGCATAGTGTATAAAACAATTTCAATCATAAGTATCTCATAGACGGCATGAGTGCCCCATCCCACTATGTCATCGTACTAGGCTCTACAATCAAAACCGCAAAGTCACGTATTTGGAAATTGGATTTCCTTCTATGAACCGAGGCAAGGGATTGTCCTCTACCAAATTCGAGACAATCTAGCCCATGTCTCAGGCAAGTACTCAGTCAAGCCTTTGGAGCGACAGGGTCGGTCCACCGATGTGGATTAAAATGCCTGAACACTGCGTTTACCCGCCCTTTGGGGCATAAATGAGCCAACGAATGACTCCATCGGCTTCACGTAGTCACCGATATATCCGAGGCGCCACGCAACAACAACAACCACATAAGTCAAACTCGTCAGGGCGTGTAAAACAACTGATGCCACTCTAACTAGAAGGAAACGCATGTCCTCCCTGAGGTCCTCTCCCGTTTATGGTTCACAACCGGGGTGTGAGGCTCGCGAATCAACGTTACACAAAGCTATACCACACAGGCGGTGCTTTGATCATCAACCACAAGACTTTGCTTTTCAATAGAAGCCTTGATCAATTGCCACTTAGGCATGCCACATAGGCAATTCACTCCATGCGTTTGATATCCATCAATATATAACCTCTGAGCTCGTACGTCTCAGAGAAAGGCGTTAAGCAAGAGAATAAATTCTCCGTCGCCAAACATATATATATTTAATAGAAATCAACCACACAGAATAAAACCCAATGTCAGACACACAGTCCATTTACAAGTTCGTTCTGGGTCTGAACGAAACCGGAGGCACCTTGTACCTCGCATATCCATCGATCTCCAAGTACGTCTAGGCGATCACCAACTGATTCCCTCCTCTTGGGTGTACGGCCCAATCAAGATCATCAGTAGTCACCCAAACGACGTGAAGACCTCCGGTCTTCGACCACCGTCTTCATCCACGACACCACGTCGAATCAGTTATTCAGAATGGGATAAACCCGGTCTTTCTGAATAACTCACGTATATAATAAACAAGTGTTACACAAACACAACATATGCCTCATTCCAATTCATTAGTCACTAACCGTAAATTAGCAAGAGAATACTTCCCCAAATATTAACCCCAAAGGCCGAAACCAACATCAGATCAATACCCAGGAAACCATTCTTCTTAGCTACCCTATAGTTAGTTTCTAAATTTCACATTTTTTAGGGAAAGGTTCCCATTAATTTTATCAAAGTTAAATCCTTTTAATTTTATTCTTTAATCTCCCTTTGAATATCAAATCAAACTAGTCGGGATTAGCGAACCACACTGAAATAATCATTTATTTTATTTTCCAATCCCAACCTATTTATCCCATGAAGTAAAATTGGTCATACTTCATATCTAACACCACGGTGTTATCGGTAAATTCAATTACCATTTCACGTTCAAATCTAATTAAAGATTTAACTATCGCCTGGAGTAAAACTGGTGATACTCCATTCTCGATCTTTTCAATCTAATTAAAGATTCATTAAAACTCCACTTAGTTTTAATCTTTAACTGGGTTAAAGAATCAATGTCGTTTAAAACATGGTTCGCGATAAACCCAAAATCACATCCAATTCTATCATCTTTTAACCGTAAAATAGCAAGTGAGCAACTCCCTAAGTATTAACCCCGAATGCCGAAATCAACTTCAGATCAATACCCAAGAAACCATTCAACTTAACTAATCTCCAGTTAGTTTCTGATTTTCCTAACTCAGTTGGGCCTAAGAACAATATTATTGAAGATACCGTTCACGACAACCCAAAATCACATTCCATTAATTATCGGGTTAAAGAACAAGTGTTATTTAAAACACCATCCACGATAAACCCAAAAATCAATTCAAATTCAATTCTAATTAAATATCATTTAATTGGTACACTTCATTAAATCTAAATAAAAAGATTTAATCTTTTTCTCAACTGGGTTTAAGAACAGTGTTAATGAAGACACCATTCACGACAAACCCAAATCATATTTGATATTAAATACAAGGCTCTGAATAGAAAATACATCGGCCTATATTCAATATCAAATTCTACGACTAACAAATATCGTATTGGAAATAACGATATAAATATATCTTTCAAATTTCCATAACAACATCTATATAATCATGAAATCCAACATCGAACTATTCCGAAGATGATTTCGATTCAAATCCATTCCAATTCAATTATTGGAAATTCTGGTTATTTTCAAAACCATTTCAAATCCACTTTATTTATTTTAAAAATAAATAGAATTATAATTCTAGTTCAAAACTAGTTCATTTCGATAAAAATCTATTTTTATCTTTTCAAATATGGAATTTTTCATCCCAGTTCATCAAAAATCATTTCTTATGATTTTACACAAATTATAACTATTTTTAATAATTTTATCAAGGCCCGTACAGTCGATTTCCATCAACGGCCATCGAACTGCACTTACAGCGACATTTTCCAAATTTGATTTGGACATAATTCCAAATCCAACCGTTAGATTCCTAATTTCTAATATTCATTAGAAAGCTCTTTTCGATACGAACCCAATGGTTCCGGTTTTTGGAGAATCCGACGGTCAGATCTCCCGCAATATCCATTCGCAGTCAATGGTCGAAATTCGTGAACTGCCGTAGCGCAGCACGTTCTATTCAGGCCATCATATTGTATATATAATATATATAATATATACTTCGTCGATTTCCTTTTAAAACGTATTTTATAAATCGTTCTAACTTCGTTTTCAAAACGATTTCAACTTTATATTCAATTTCAAATCAAAATTGAATATTCCATATAATCGATATATAAATGATAATATTTTCAAAATATTATATTTTGAAATCACTTCTTTTTCTATAATCATTATAAAAACGAATATAATCGATATAAATATCGTTCGCGTCAAAATGGCGCATATCTAACCAACACGGCTTTATATATTTCAATAACTTCGTTATTCTATTCAACAAATGAATATTTTCTTCAACACATGAGTATATATTTTATTCAACACATGAATATATATTTTTATTCAACACATGAATATTTATTTTTCTATTCAACATGTGAATTTTTATTTCTATTCAACACATGAATTTATATTTCTTATTTTCTCAATTGGAATGAGGCCCAATTAATTACCATATAATGTTAATTATATGGATTTTCTACAAAACATGTAGGTAACAACAACGATAAATCATCAACCATTATCCAGAGTGCACCACACAACTGCATAAGCATTAAATGTAAATAATTCATGCTTACACAGTCTGTCAACCCATCGATTGACATACAACTAAACAATCGGGATTAGTGTATGTCAAATATCATCCCAATACCCGTGTGGGGTTTCAAATCAACGACACAGATTTTATTTGTGCAGTTGGGAGATGTGTAAAATTTATCGTCTCAATCAATATCAGTCAAATCAGTGTATATAAACAAATCGTCCGATTTGTTTATAAATATTTATTTTCTCGTTAAAAATCATATTTTTTACTATAAAATATTTCCACTATAAAATATTTTATTTCATTCCACATCACACAATCAAATTTCACAACATAGCAATCAAACAAACAAGTCATCCATGGTCTGTGGACGACGGGTGTCGGGTGCTACTAAATACCATCTGCATCCTAGTATATATTTCAAACTAGAAATAAATTAAAGGTGAGGAGTTCTCACCCAAGCTAAACCAAACGCCACGACTCTTCTTATGTAGAAATCTTCGCCACTCGCCTTTTATCAATTTCATTGTCCGTAGCCACTACATATATAAAAATCACGTTTTTATATTGTTGCTATGTATATAAAAATCACGTTTTTATATTATTGCTATGTATATAAAAATCACAATTTTATATTCTCTATTATATAAAAATCATATTTTTATAACTACGCTATATGGATAAAATTTCTATTTTTATACTGCAACTATATAGATAAAAATCCTATTTTTATACCGCTACTATATAGATAAAAATTCTATTTTTGATTCACTACTTATATAAAAATCATATTTCTATAATTCTAATTGTATAATAAAATTATATTTCTACTTCATATATTTTTACAATGCTTCTTCCTGTATAAAAATTATATTTTTATATTTCTAATTCTTATATAAAGATCGAATTTTTATCATCTATATAATATAAAAATTCGACCTTTTCTTTTTCTACTATATAAAAATCGCATTTTTATTATTTCTACGATATAAAAATCGTATTTTTATTTAGTTCTTCACATGATAAAAATCAGAACATTTCATATATAAAATTAAAGCTTTCTATATTTATATAAAAACCCTAATCTTTTTCAATTCAAAACCTCAACTTCTCTTCTTATTTATAAAAACAAAAACCGAATTTAAAACAATGTACTTAAGTAAAAACTGAATTTAAAATAAATAAATAAAAATTACAGTTTTCAGTGTTGATTGCGCAAGGGGGGGTCTTTGTCGGTCGGAGGTGGTCAGGGGACGGAGGTGAGGGTGTTGCGCTCGCCGGCACAGTGGTTGGAGGTTTCAGGCGGCGTCAGGCTTTGGGGGGCGCGACTTTCAAATCGAAGAGGGGGAGGCACCTCGGAAGGGAAGGATCAGAAGAGGGGAGCTTTGTGGAGGGGGCGGCGCCGGTCGAGGCGGCGGCGGTGGCTGCCATGCGCTGCGCGTGGTTTCCTTTTTTTTCTTTTTCTTTTTTTTTTCTTTCGATTTGGTCAAGGGGGGGCTGTCTGAGTGAATGGAGATAGGGGGTTATTGAATATATATATATAATTATATTTTAATTTCTAAAAGTAATTTTTTATTTTCAACTCGAAATCAAACCCACCGACTGTCTTCCATAGCTAATTACCCCCATTCCGAACACAATGGGATATGTATCGTGAGCTGATTCGATCATTTCGATCTGTTTTCATCAAAATCAAAATAAAACTCTATATATTGAATTTGAACGTACATTTCAATTTATCGGGGCCACATACGGGCTCAGAAAATTCCCGAAAAATATTTTCTAGCTTTGTATTGGTGATACGGTCCTACCAAAACCAATTTCATCAAGTTCTGAGATCGTTTGAAAAATGGCCATTTTCTGGTCGATCGAAATTGACTAAAATTGTCAAAACACGTTTTCCTTTGCCACGCTCACATATTGATTCGAAAAATCATGAATTTAGAATCTTAGCAATAACTTGACATCACGGATCCAACAACGGTGGTTTCGTCATAAACCGAGGTCGTTTACAAAATTTCCATTTTTAAGGGCCAGAATTCCATAGCGACTATTCTGAATTTTCAATAGGGCATAACTTTTTATCCCCGCTATGAAATTTCAATTTTTTGGATTTGTTGGAAAGATATTTTAAATTAGATTCGAATATTTTTGGTTTCACTAAAATCCAGTTTATTTTGCACCCGGTACATTCATTTGAATTTAGAAATCGAATTTTCGAACTACCGCGCCATTTTCAATTCCTTTTATAATTTAAAATAAATATTTATATTCTAACGAAGATCTATATAAATATTTACGTTCTAATTCTATTCAATATAAATTTCTCGACGTTATTATTTAAAATAATTCATTTTAAATATTCAAAATTCACTAAAATTACCAAAATAAAAAATTTAAATTGGCTCGGATTTTTGGGTTATTACAGATTCAGACAGACAATTTATTTCGCTATAAATTGTAACGTGCTCCAATTGACTCGCGGTCAGTTCTATTGTGTAGTGTCCGTCAGTTCTGTTGTGTAGTGTCCGTCCATACGATCGTAATGGGTCCTGGTTTGTGCAATTCTAATTTCATACGAATGGGATATGAATTTTACAAGTTAATATACAATTTAACTTTAAATTAAACTTAAAGCATTATTCATTTGGGCTTAACTTTGTTTCCCGACCCAAATCGATAGCTGTTGACCCATAAGAACAAAACTGACCCGCACCGTTATATTCATCTTCTTCGATCACAAGCATGCTCCCATAACGAATCCAACCACAACCGACGTTAATCCATGCTCCAATAAGCCATCAAATTCCAAGCAGTAACCACAATCATCCAAACTACATCCACGAATTCTAGTACATGACTACCTCCTACTTCTTTCTTCCATCAAACGAACTGAACTCCAAACCACTTCATCACATACTTTTCATTCCCGTTTACAACTAAAGCCCGCCCCTTCTTCACATCTCCATTTCTCATCTCTTCCAACGCTCAACCTTCCTGTACCCCTTAACCCCAACTCAAGCAGCCCAACATGATTGCGACCGGAGTGTTCTCGAGCCTTAGTGATCGCGCGACACAAAACTTCACAGAAATAGCCGTTGATTCACATACAAGTGCGAATTTACATCCTCAGTCCAAAAACAACACCAGAAACAAGGGTTAACTCCTTAATCTCCCCCCTAATCGAACCCTAGAACGCTAAAACCCAACTGCTTCTATTTTACGCGACCAAGAATGGGACCGAATCCATCAATACCTATCTCAGATCGTAGAGAATTGAATAACAATCACAAATATACACGAGTTTGGATTTATGGAAATTGATTTTATTTTCTATGCATTTTTGAAGGTGATTTTCTCACATTTTTGTTTTCCTGCTTGCGACGGAATATATTTGACCGTGAGGAGTTGTAAATTAGGTTTAAGGAGAATAAGGTATTATATAGGAAGGTATTTTCCTAGATACTTTTATATATAATACTCCATTATAATCAACCTCTTTGTGTATTAAACGTATAAAACCCATACAGTCACATACGATATCCAATTCCAATGAAAATGGACATACAACTAGAGTTTGACATTACGGACCCAACAAGACTAGTTTCGTCGAATTCCGAATACGTTTGCTCACACAGCCTATTTTTAAAGTCAAATTATCAATCGGTTTATATTTAAATTCACCACGGTCACATACTGACTCCAAAAATCAGGGAAATTGAAATCTAGCAATAATTTAATGTTGCGGATCCAACAAAATTAATTTCGTCAAAACTGAGGTCGTTTGCAAAAGCGGCTATTTTAAATGCTCTAAATAAATCCAATTTAAATATTAATATATTTAAAAATAATTAAATTTAATATTAATAAATTAATATTATCATATATATGTATATTCATATACGATATCATTTAGCTCTAATATATTTCTAACTGAATTTACAGCTCGATATTTCAAAGTTCCCAATTATATCGATATTCGATTAATGTTAAATTCCTTTTTATATATAAAATCGATATAAATTATAAAGGAATTCTATAGCGACTTTTCTATAATTTGATTTGGACATAAATCAAAATCTACACGACGAAATCCCGATTTTTTTCTTCCATTAGAAAAATATACTTCACCAACGTTTCTTGTTTCACAGAAATCCGATTTAAAACGGCTTTTGTATTTTCAGTTGAAGTTCAAATCGCCAATTAACGAACTACATGCCATTTCAAGCTCAATTTTAATTATAATATAATTATACGTTCAAACTTCGTTTGTATAAATATATTAGTTATTCGAATTCAATTCCAAACTGAATTATATATATTTTGAATTGTCCAGTTCACATTATATTGTCAATTCACCATTTCTGATTATTTAAGAATTAAATATATTATTCTATTATTTAATTAAATTAAATATTCAATATAATTTAATTAAACAACCATTTTCACTATTTAAATAATTAAATAAATTAATTATTTTCCGTATAAATACGGGTCGTTACATTCTTCCCCCCTTAAAATAATTTCGTCCTCGAAATTGCTAAGGTAGAAAATGAACCCTACTAACTGGGTTAAAAATTACTCGTTCACTTCTTAACTTCAGTTTCAATTGAACCCATTTATTTTAAATTAAAATATTAATTTATCCCTATTAACGAAAATTTCCATAAACTCTGAAAATTTTCTAACACCGAAATTTCTAAAAAAATTCGCCAGCACCTCCTTTGTACTGGTCTATCCGTACAACTACAAATCGCCTCTCTAGGCCTTCTCCAACCCAAAAGAAAATCAAACAGCCAAGTGGCTTGCCAATTTGGCTCATCAAAATCTCAAACCATATGAAATATAAACTGGTACCTTTTTGTCGGGCATATCAATATATCCTTTCCATATGCTATCAACTCAACATATACCAATGTTATCCCAGTCAAACTCAAATCGGTTTTATTTCCAACATAACCATTCGCTTATATCCAAGTTGGATTCCATTTCAAACTAAGGTTACATTCTTGATTTTCAATTTCTTAACTCATCAATCCAATATCATTTCAAATTCCTATGTCTCCAATCCAATTTTCTCGATATCATTCTAATCCAATTCAATTTTTACTTAACTGGTTTCAATTCAATTCCAACTTACTTTCACAAATTTCTATATAAATTTGTTTTAATTTGAACAATCTTTTCCTAAGAGTTTTATATAACTTTTTTTTTTCACAAGTCAAATATTCCCTTCTGGAATCAAACAACTTGTTTTCTCAAAATAATTCAAAAACAAAATCTTTGGTAGTAATCCGTCACTTAGAACTCGAAAATGAACACTGATGATGCTGCAGTCATTATCAGAATTATTTTCCAGTTATCGAAGTGAGTTCAATACTATATCACTTTCAAAACCATATTTTAACACTTCCATTTTGAAATATCTTCAAAATAACATCCACAATGCTTGTAAAACAATTTAAAATCTCCCAGGATTTTAAAAATTTCATATATTCAATTCAAATCCATTTACAAACACTTTTCCAAATCTCCAGGGTTTTAATTTCCATTCCGATTTAAATTTCAGATTTAATTCATTCGTAACACTTATACGAAATTTGATTGGTTATTTACATAACCATTTCATTTATAATCTTACTCGATTATAATAACAACCAATATATCCAATATATTATAATTCCAGTATATATTTTTTCTATATCAAAATATACTTTGGGTAAACTTATTTTCATTTACCCTCTTTTCAAAACATATCATGTCAACCCATCGTATTTGAGTGTTTAGAAACTCCTACCGATACAGTGGATCAAACTGATCGACCAGAACCCATAAACAACTCAATCAATAAATCTCCCCAATATAAAATCATTTTATATCAAATAACAAATACGTTCACTCGTATATACATTCAACTCAATGTTGGGCATTACTAACCCTATCTCTACTGAGTCACGCCACAGAGCCAAGGTAATTACTTAACCTTAAGCTCTGATACCAAATGTAACGTCCCGGAAAAAGTCGTTCTTGGTTATCCGATATACAACACATATCTAACATCCAAGGATCGAAAATACCGGTAGTTAATGAAAGAAATTAGAGGGTGAGGATAAACGTAACACCCCGTAATTCTATTAATATTAATATTCACAAATTAAAGAATAACTAATCTCAGACGTGAGAATTGTGGGAAACGGGTTGCGCCATTGTGTTCGTCTCGGAATTTTGGTTGAAAAAGAGTCCAAGTTTGCGTGAATTGGACTTCGTATGAAGAAGTTATGGCCATCGGAAGTTTCAGAAAATTCAAAACAGCTCGAAGTAAATTTAAAATTCAAACTAAAAGTGCAGAAGCGGGCTGGGCGGGAAAGTTCCTTCCCATGCAGGTCGATTGGGGAGTCGACACTAGTGTCGACCTCCCCCCCCCCCCCAGGTCGACTATGGTGTCGACCTGGTAAGTCGGCTAGGGTTTGACTGAGCCCAATCTTGAGTTGCTGATGTGTCTTTAGGGCTGAGTTGGCAAATTAAACGGTTCAGGTTAGTTCTGAGTTGATCTGACGGTCTAAATAAACCCTAAACTCTATAAATACCTAGGTAGTCTCTCACTCTAACTCACATGAAAAATAGAATAGCCACCGTCATACCACCGCCATGGAACTCAGTCTAGCTGCCGCCAACTAAGAAGGAGGAAAGCAAATCAAAACCATATTTTCTACTCAATTCTAAAGCAAATCAAGACTCTCTTTCTTCTCTAATTGTGAGTATGATGATCTTAACAAGATTATTGTTAAACTAATTAGATTATGTCATGAATGGATTATAAGTGAATGATGTGGATTGTCATATATGTTGTTGTAAACCTTATGCTATCATGTATGTTATAAATCCTATGTTATTTGATGATGATATCCTATATGTTGTAAATCATGCTATGATGATATTGTATACGTTGTAATTTTCTATGCTAAGTTGTGGTAAATCATACATGTTATAAAATCATGATGTTGTTATCTATGCTAATTTGTTCATGTTAGTCAAATCATAATGTTTGGGCTATGTTGATCTATATGAAAAACCATGTATGCAAGTTTAGATTGATTAGTAAAGATTATGAACATATGCCATGACATCTATTTAGATCTAAAATTACGACATCTAGAATTATGCTATGACATATGTGAATTATATGTATGAGATGCTAGTTCACACCATCATTATGTTGCCTAAACCATATATGCTAGTTCATACATGAATTTGGATTATGATCATATTATGTGAATTGTGACATTTTAACCAAACAAGTTGACACCTTTAGATCCATAACATGTGTAGTTTTATGCAAGTTTCACCCCTATCATGATTAGATCTATTTTTATTTGTCTATATGTTGTGATAATTCATCTTTGTGCTATGAGTTAGACTATTCGAGTCTAACGTATATTTTGCGTTGAATAAGCGAACGTATAATGTGGGGTAGGGGTATTATTAAGGATTTAATATTAAGAAGTTGGGGTGCAATTGATATGATTTTGCATGCCTTGAATGGATGGCCATAATTGAGTCAATTATGGACATCATTAACAGTGGACTTAATTAATAATTTGAATAGGGAATTATTAAAACTGGGGTAAAAGATTATAAGTGTTAATCAATGCTTAGGACACGAGGTTGGACTCGTTTGTGACGTAAACCTGCCCGGACCCGCCCGGCAAATCCAGTGGTCACAAATGTCTGCCCAATGTAAGAGGTCCTAGGCCTAAATTAAAGCATAACAGTTGTAAAGACACGAGGTTAGACTCTTTTATGGTGTAAGACTGCCCGGACCCGCCCGGCAAATCCAGCTGCCATAAATGCCAGTCTAATGTGAGAGGTCTTTATAAGGTTATGGCCTGAATGAATTAAGAAATACTTAACCAGATAAACATGTAAGGTGGGACATGGGGGTTAAGTAGGTGCCTTGGGTGGCATGAGGAATCTAGTGGGTGCCCTTAGTGGCATGTGAAATACGATTAGTAAGACTTAACCAAACACACATGTAAATGAACATGACTAAGAGGGTTAAGTGGGATGTACTAGTGACAAGCTTAGGTGGGTAGCTTGTGGGGGCCCATTTCAACCAGTATCCCAAACGTATCTTTGTGGGCTCGACCCAAGTCGAGGACGGGACACGCATGTTGGGCTTGACTATAAGAGGCCAAAACGGGGTAGCGGTGGCAACGCAAGTCCAACGAGTTTCATATGCGTGTGTGGATCCGGGCTGGTAGGTAAGACGTTGTTGCATCGTGTAGGTATAAGCCGTGCATTCTCAAGTTTTATTGGGTTGCCACTTTAGGGGAGTGATACACCCCACTGTGGGGCTAGCACGGGTATCTACGAGTAGGGAGCCGATCGCAAGTGGGTAGTGGGGTACACCTAGTGGAGATAGGGGCAGACGGCACCTATGTAGTCAGCTAGGGGTACGCAAGGCTGTTTATATAACTTCTAAGTGAAGCAAGTGGGATCAACTTTGAGGGTGACTGGTGTGGTGCAGTGTAGTAATTATTCGTTAGTAATTAGGTGTGCCTTTAACGTTATCGTTATCTGCTCTTCCATACCCAGTAGTTCATAGACATTTCCTTGGTTTCCAGCTTATGCCTTAGTCTAGTTAATAGTATTGTTAGAATTATCATACTCGCCAGACTTTATGTCTAACCCCCTCCATTTCTATCTTCCCCCCCCAGCTCCTCAGGTTGGGCCCAGCTCTAGTGGAGTTTGATTGGATTGCTTTATATCTGTTTTGAAAAGCTTAGACCGTTGAAGTAAAGTCCAGCTTGTTATCTTCTTTAATGGCTATTTATGTAATGGGATTATGTATTTTGTTTATCAAGACGGATATTGTACTTGACTCTGATTTATGGTTTTATGATGTAATAAACATGTTTAATTTCCGCTGCAATAAAATGAAGTTTTAGATTTCCAAATACTATTTATTATCTGTCTTGTTGTAATTTTTCTGTTCTATATTCACTTAAAACCTCCATGGAAGTTAATGCATTCCCTTTGTGAGTGACATTAATGGACGTGGGGTGTTACACGTGGTATCAGAGCTTAAGGTTATCAGAACAGATAATTTTTTTAGAAAAACTATTTTTCTAAAGTATTTTTGGAAGAAGTGTTTTCAAAAACATGTCTTAATGAGTTATTTAAAGAGGAAAGTTTTTATGAAAAACATAATCCCTAATAGCCATATATCTTTATCTTTCGAATTCTCCATTTTGAATCTTTCCTTTTTTGTTTCAGCATGGCTGAAGATCTTAAACTTCCGGACGGTGTAACGATACCAGGATGGTATAGGAGGTTATTTGAGGCTAGGGCCGCTGCGGGTCCAGCCAATGTTCCTCCACCACCAGTTGCACCCGCTCCTCCTCCTCCTCGCGCTGATACTTTTGCAAAGACGTGCAAGGAATTTAAGGCTATGGGTGGAAAACCTTTTCAAGGGTCAGAAACGTTTGTGGAAGCTAGAGATTGGCTTAAGGAGGTGAAAGAATTGCTAGAAATCTTTGAAGTAGAAGAAGGAAGGAAAGTTCGTTTAGCAGCTTGGTTAATGAAGGGAGAGGCCTCGTTTTGGTGGGAGGTCACTAATAGGGAGCGTCCTGTTGACTCTTGGGCGGATTTCAGGCGTAGGTTTGAGGCGAAGTTTCTCTCACGGGCGGAAGAAAATCTATATATGGAAAGGTTCTTGACGTTGAAGCAAGGAAGCTCATCATTGAAAGAATATGTCAACAAATTTAATCAGTTAGCAAGGTTTGGCTTGGACTTAGTAAACACGCCGGAGAAGAAGGCTCTGAGGTTCGTTAATGGCTTGAATGAACCATTGCAAGGGTTGGCTATGACCCACATCCATATGGGGGCCACCTTTGAGAAGCTAGTAGAAATGACACTCATGCACGAGGAGAAGGGCGTTAATGCTAATAAGGCACCCCAGAAGAAAGGGGATCAGAAGAAACCACAACAGCAAAACAAGAAGGGTGGTAAAGACAATAATGGCAAAGGAAAGAAGAAATGCTTTAACTGTGGGACACCAGGCCATCTCAGCAAGGATTGCCGAAAGAAAAAGAAGAATGGCTGTTTTCATTGTGGTGAAGCGGGACATCTAGTGAAGGACTGCCCAAAGAAGGGGCAGAGGGCAGGGTCTACCTCGGGAGGACAGGTGCAGGCTCTTATGGCACCAGGGCAGGCAAGGGGACAAGTTCAGGCTCTCGCGGTCCCACCGCTGCAAGAACGAGGTAGAACCATTTCTGTTGAAAGCTTAGTTTTTCTGTTTGATCATCCTGTCCGTACTTTATTCGATTCGGGCGCATCACATTTGTTTATCTCTACATCATTAGTTGAATCACTACACTTAAACACCAGTTGAGTAGAGGATCCCTTAGTTGTTTCGAATCCAATTGGGGGCTCAGCTTATTTGTCTATGATGTGTTTGGATTTGAAAATTTCTATACCTAGCGTTGAGTTTAGATGTGATGCTTATGTGTTGGGCTTCACGGGCTTTGGGCTAATTTTAGGAGTGGATTGGTTATCCAAAAAGGGGGTCGTTCTTGATTGTGAAAGGAGAGTAGTTAGGCTCGTGACTCGCCATGGCAACACTCTCGAAATCTTCTATGATCTCATAAATCCTGTTATGCTAAGTTATTTAGAATCGCTTGACGCGTCTGAGGAAAATCTACGATCTGTTAGAGTGGTCCGAGAATATTCTGATGTGTTTGAGGAGGTGAAGGGCTTGCCTCTGAAGCGGGAGATAGATTTTCGGATATATCTAGTGGATAATGCAAAACCAGTATCTTTGTCAGTACGCCACATGGCTCCTCGTGAAAGAAGGGAACTCGATAAGCAAGTGAAGGAGTTGCTTGAGAAGGGGTTCATAAGACGAAGTATATCGGAGTGGGGTGCTCCAGTGGTATTTGCCACGAAGGCGGATGGGTCCCTTAGACTTTGTGTGGACTATAGAGAACTTAATAAGCTTACTAAGAAGAACAGACACCCATTGCCGAGGATTGACGATCTCTTCGATCAGTTAGTTGGCGCCTCAGTGTTTTCGCAGTTGGACTTAGCCACTGGTTTCCATCAGTTGAGAGTGGCTGAGGATAGCATAGACAAGACTGCCTTTAGGACTCCGGACGGTTTCTATGAATGGCTAGTGATGCCCTTCGGTTTGACAAACGCCCCCGCATACTTTGTTGATTTAATGAGTAGGGTGTTTAGGGAGTACCTTAATAAATTCGTGGTAGTCTTTGTAGATGACATCTTGATCTTTTCTAAGGATGAAGAAGAGCATGCCCTACATCTTAGGGAAGTGTTGGAGACCCTACGAGCGCATAATATTAAAGCTAAATTTTCTAAGTGTCACTTCTGAAGGAAAGAGGTACGGTTCTTAGGGCACGTGGTTTCCAAAGAAGGGATAGCTGTGGATCCCGCGAAGGTGGTGGCCATCCAAGATTGGAAGGTCCCTAAAAATGCTACCGAAGTGAGAAGTTTCTTGGGGTTGGCTGGCTACTATAGGAAGTTTATCAAAGACTTCGCAAAGATATCAGCTCCATTGACACGCCTGACGAAGAAGAACCTAGTTTTCACATGGGACGTAGATTGTGATGATGCTTTCCAACGTTTGAAGAGAGCTTTGACCTCAGCTCCAGTCTTAGTATTGCCAAAAGGGAGTAAGACATTTGCTGCTTATACCGATGCTTGTGGGACAAGACTAGGCGCAGTCTTAATGCAAGAGGGAAGGGTAATAGCCTATGGTGGAAGGCAGTTGATGGCGCATGAGAAAAATTACCCTACACATGACCTAGAGTTGGTCGCTATTGTTTTCGCGCTTAAGTCTTGGCGTCATTATCTTCTTGGCGAGAAATTCGAATTATTCACTGACCACAAATCTTTAAAATACTTATTCTCTCAAAAGGACTTGAACTTAAGGCAGCAAAGGTGGATGGAGTTCTTAGCATCCTACGACTTCGAGATAGCATATACCCCTGGCAAGGGTAACGTAGTGGCCGATGCCTTAAGTAGAAAAAGATTATCCTTAAGTCCTTTGTTTGTTGAGCGGCGAAACTTAGAATTCATTTCGATGTTTGACTTTAGACCTTCCGTTGACTTTGTACCTGGTTTGCTAGCATCCTTGGAGGTCAGACCTACGCTTTTGGGATGGATTGGCGAGGCACAGCGAGACGACCCACAGTTGGTTGAGTTAGTAGAAAAGCTCAAAAGAGGGGAGTCATCAAGCCATCTCCGTAGGTATACCTTAGATGATAAGGGTTGGTTACTTAGGGATAGTAGACTTTGTGTACCTCGAGACGAAGGTTTGAGGAAGGCGATTCTTGACGAAGCACATCGTTCGAAGATGACCATTCATCCTGGCGGGGACAAGATATACAAAGACATGCAGCAAGTTTTCTTTTGGGGCGGTAATAAGACGGATGTGGCCGAGTATGTCGCTAGATGCTTGGTGTGCCAACAAGTAAAAGTAGAGCAAAAGAAACCCGGTGGGTTGCTTCACCCATTGGAGGTTCCACTATGGAAGTGGGAAAGTGTCTCGATGGACTTTATTGACAGATTACCGAGATTGAGGTAGGGTAATACGGGTATTTGGGTTATAGTAGATAGACTTAATAAAAGCGCCCATTTTATTCCTGTAAAGAGTAAGAGGACTTCTCTATGGATAGCTTCTGTATACGTTCGAGAGATAGTTCGTTTGCATGGTGTTCCTTCTAGCATAGTGAGCGACCACGATCCTATTTTCACTAGCGAATTTTGGAGAAGCTTACAAGAGGCGGTAGGGACTCAGTTATGTTTGAGCACCGCGTATCATCCTCAGACGGACGGCCAGACCGAGAGGGTGAATCGCATTCTAGAGGATCTTTTGAGGCTATGTATCCTAGACTTTGGGGGTACATGGGAAGAGCATCTTCCATTGGTAGAGTTCGCATATAATAACAGCTTTCAGTCTAGCATTGGCATGGCACCTTTCGAAGCTCTTTATGGACGACCTTGTCGTTCACCTACATGTTGGTGGGAATCTACGGATAAGATCTTACTTGGGCCCGATATGATTAGAGAGACTTCAGAAAAGATCGACTTGATTCGAAGGAGGATGAAGACGGCGCAAGATAGGCAGAAATCTTATGCGGATAAGAGGAGGACAGATCTTGAGTTTGAGGTTGGGGACATGGTTTTTGTCAAAGTGTCTCCATTACGGAACGTTGTTCACTTTGGGTCCGTTGGGAAATTAGCACCAAGGTTCGTAGGGCCGTTTCCTATTAAGGAGAAGATTGGACAGATGACGTATAGAGTGGATTTGCCTGAGAGACTTAGTGGTGTACACACGTATTCCATGTGTCACATTTGAGGAAGTGCTTGCACGAGACCGCGGAAGTGGTAAAGCCGAACTTGCTTAGAGAGGTGGAGATAGAGCGTGATGCGACGATTCGACGAGCTCCTTCGTGCATTCTTGGGTCGGAGATCAAGAAGTTGAGGAATCGAGAGGTCAGACTAGTCAAAGTGCAATGGTGAGATGATGAGAGCAACGCTACTTGGGAGACAGAAGAGAAGATGCGTTCACGGTACCCTTTTCTTTTTGAGGGTATGTCCTTTAATTTCTCCTTTATCGCTTATCTTGTACTTATCTTACCTTTAGAGTATCCTCTCGCTAGTATCTTTGACCTTTAGTTAGGATAATCCTATGGTTGAAACATGTGTTTGAGACATTTTATGTATGATGGATGCAAAGTGATTGCAAGTGTTTGCTAGTGGTTGCTCGTAGATGCATATACACACACTATTAGGCACTAGATCGGCTCAGTCACTTCATATTGCATATTGCATATAAATGGATGTATTTAGTAAAATGGATGTATGACGATTGTATTATCATATGGATGCTGCATTCAGATGATGATTGTGCACGCATATAGAGATAATATGTAGCATTAGGGAACTTTTGCATACATAATGGATGCATGGCACTATCATGATTTGCATTAAGGAGGTCAACTGAATCAGTGGACCGCCTGATTTTGCATTAGAAATGGACATGTACACACACTATGCATTTAAACATGAAAGCATTAGAAGTCTACAAGGACAATGGATGCCTGTGTTTGATGGTTGAGTAGATGGACGATTGGATGTTAGGATATACATTCTTCTTGACTTGAAGATTTCGGGGTCGAAATCCTTTAAGGAGGGGAGAATGTAACACCCCGTAATTCTATTAATATTAATATTCACAAATTAAAGAATAACTAATCTCAGATGTGAGAATTGTGGAAAACGGGTTGCGCCATTGTGTTCGTCTCAGAATTCTGGTTGAAATAGAGTCCGAGTTTGCGTGAATTGGACTTCGTATGAAGAAGTTATAACCATCAGAAGTTTCAGAAAATTCAAAACAGCTCGTAGGAAATTTAAAATTCAAACTGAAAGTGTAGAAGAGGGCTGGGCGGGAAAATTCCCGCCTAGGCAGGTCGACTGGGGAGTCGAAACTAGTGTCGACCTCCCCCCCCCCCCCAGGTCGACTATGGTGTCGACCTGGGTGTCGACCTGGTCAGTCGGCTAGGGTTTGACTGATCCCAATCTTGAGCTGTTGATGTGTCTTTAGGGATGAGTTGGCAAATTAAACGGTTCAAGTTAGTACTGAGTTGATCTGACGGTCTAAATAAACCCTAAACTCTATAAATACCTAGGTAGTCTCTCACTCTAACTCACATGAAAAATAGAATAGCCACCGTCATACCGCCGCCATGGAACTCAGTCTAGCCGCCGCCAACTAAGAAGGAAGAAAGCAAATCAAAACCCTATTTCTACTCAATTCTAAAGCAAATCAAGACTCTCTTTCTTCTCTAATTGTGAGTATGATGATCTTAACAAGATTATAGTTAAACTAATTAGATTAAGTCATGAATGGATTATAAGTGAATGATGTGGATTGTCATATATGTTGTTGTAAACCTTATGCTATCATGTATGTTATAAATCCTATGTTATTTGATGATGATATCCTATATGTTGTAAATCATGCTATGATGATATTGTATAGGTTGTAATTTTCTATGCTAAGTTGTGGTAAATCATACATGTTATAAAATCATGATGTTGTTATCTATGCTAATTTGTTCATGTTAATCAAATCATAATGTTTGGGCTATGTTGATCTATATGAAAAACCATGTATGCAAGTTTAGATTGATTAGTAAAGATTATGAACATATGCCATGACATCTATTTAGATCTGAAATTACGACATCTAGAATTATGCTATGACATATGTGAATTCTATGTATGAGATGCTAGTTCACACCATCATTATGTTGCCTAAACCATATATGCTAGTTCATACATGAATTTGGATTATGATCATATTATGTGAATTGTGACATTTTAACCTAACAAGTTGACACCTTTAGATCCATAACATGTGTAGTTTTATGCAAGTTTCACCCCTATCATGATTAGATCTATTTTTATTTGTCTATATGTTGTGATAATTCATCTTTGTGCTATGAGTTAGACTATTCGAGTCTAACGTATATTTTGCGTTGAATAAGCGAACGTATAATGTGGGGTAGGGGTAATATTAAGGATTTAATATTAAGAAGTTGGGGTGCAATTGATATGATTTTGCATGCCTTGAATGGATGACCATAATTGAGTCAATTATGGACATCATTAAAAGTGGACTAAATTAATAATTTGAATGGGGAATTATTAAAACTGGGGTAAAAGATTATAAGTGTTAATCAATGCTTAGGACACGAGGTTTGACTCGTTTGTGATGTAAACCTGCCCGGACCCGCCCGGCAAATCCAGTGGTCACAAATGTCAGCCCAATGTGAGAGGTCCTAGGCCTAAATTAAAGCATAACAGTTGTAAAGACACGAGGTTAGACTCTTTTATGGTGTAAGACTGCCCGGATCCGCCCGGCAAATCCAGCTGCCATAAATGCCAGTCTAATGTGAGAGGTCTTTATGAGGTTATGGCCTGAATGAATTAAGAAATACTTAACCAGATAAACATGTAAGGTGGGACATGGGGGTTAAGTAGGTGCCTTGGGTGGCATGAGGACTCTAGTGGGTGCCCTTAGTGGCATGTGAAATACGATTAGTAAGACTTAACCAAACACACATGTAAATGAACATGACTAAGAGGGTTAAGTGGGATGTACTAGTGACAAGCTTAGGTGGGTAGCTTGTGGGGGACCATTTCAACCAGTATCCCAAACGTATCTTTGTGGGCTCGACCCAAGTCGAGGACGGGATCTGCATGCTGGGCTTGACTATAAGAGGCCAAAACGGGGTAGCGGTGGCAACGCAAGTCCAACGGGTTTCATATGAGTGTGTGGACCCGGGCTGGTAGGTAAGACGTTGTTGCATCGTGTAGGTATAAGCCGTGCATTCTCAAGTTGTATCGGGTTGCCACTTTAGGGGAGTGATACACCCCACTGTGGGGCCAGCACGGGTATCTACGAGTAGGGAGCCGATCGCAAGTGGGTAGTAGGGTACACCTAGTGGAGATAGGGGCAGACGTCACCTATGTAGTCAGCTAGGGGTACGCAAGGCTGTTTATATAACTTCTAAGTGAAGCAAGTGGGATCAACTTTGAGGGTGACTGGTGTGGTGCAGTGTAGTAATTATTCGTTAGTAATTAGGTGTGCCTTTAACGTTATCGTTATCTGCTCTTCCATACCCAGTAGTTCATAGACATTTCCTTGTTTTCCAGCTTATGCCTTAGTCTAGTTATTTTGATAATAGTATTGTTAGAATTATCATACTCGCCAGACTTTATGTCTGACCCCCTCCATTTCTATCTTTCCCCCCCAGCTCCTCAAGTTGGGCCCAGCTCTAGTGGAGTTTGATTGGATTGCTTTATCCCTGTTTTGGAAAGCTTGGACCGTTGAAGTAAAGTCCAGCTTGTAATCTTCTTTAATGGCTATTTATGTAATGGGATTATGTATTTTGTTTATCAAGATGGATTTTGTACTTGACTCTGATTTATGGTTTTATGATGTAACAAACATGTTTAATTTCCACTGCAATAAAATGAAGTTTTAGATTTCCAAGTACTATTTATTATCTGTCTTGTTGTAATTTTTCTGTTCTATATTCACTTAAAACATCCATGGAAGTTAATGCATTCCCTTTGTGAGTGACATTAATGGACGTGGGGTGTTACAATAAATAAGATAGAAACTTAGAATAGAAGAAGTAGAAGAAGAAGAACATACAACATCAGAGTAAACACGAATCTCACAGCGGAACGAATAAATATATTTCATAACATAACATTGAAATATAAATCTGTACTTGAATATACATATCATTTCCAAAGTACAGCATTTACAACACTGCGGAAAAACCATAGCTATATAATTCTGAAGCCTCCTGCTCTAGCTCTTCAAGTATCTGTAAATCCCGACTACTTGACTGCCTGTACAAAATTGGGCACCCAAGAGTTAGGGAAAACAAAACAAAATAAACTCCGGGTCGGTCATGTCACTGGTATGAGTAAACTCAAATTATTTGATTTAACTTTCCAAATCCTTTTGAAACAAAGGATAATCATAAGGCCGATCCACACATAAACACGGATGGTTTTTACTCTACGATAACCCAAATCATTAGTAAAACAATATTATTCTGATATTATAATAATGTCTAACACAAGTAATATCAATCTAGTAGAAACTCTTGCATCTAACGTTCTACATATATAATATACAATCAAAACCGCGGGCTCTTATTTGGGAAATGGATTCCAACAATGACAAGGTATGGATCCACCTTCCTCTTAGTGTACTCTAGAAGCGATACACTGGAGTTCAACAAGAACATCTTGCAACTCGGCCACACATGACCGACCACTCATTTCGCTTGAGTGTATCGAATATATTATCACCTTACAGTTGGTAAACCAACAGAACCATTCCCGGGAGATACAGAATTGAAAGAAGTAACAAATATGAATATTCTCTAGATGGTGACAGTATACCCTATTTGGTTGCGAACCACTTAGCCATGCTGCCTGCCCGATTTCTGTCATTTCCCAGTTGATGAGGCTCGAGGTCAAAATGTGTCTTTCAACAGATTTCTCATTCATTTACTTTGAATGCCACATCGTCATACCCGTCAAATCACAAATTGATTTCCCCAAAAATACCATGGGTATAAGCTAAGAGAAACGAATTCCTCCGCCACCAACGTAAATACGTTTGAAATGATCAACTTACGTGATCTACCAGATATACTCTGTCAGACATTCGTCCATTCAAGTTGTCCTGGGGCTGGACAAACCGAAGGCACTATTCCGTACATCCATCCGAGGCAATCTCTACCTAGGACTTATACAAAAACCCTTGCACTTACTCCTTCTTCAATTATCTTTGGCATATATGATTCCGGAACGCTTATGCCAATACGGAGTGGTTCTTTGATAGGAATCCAACCGGTCTCTCTGTATTGACGACGAAAAAATGGTCAAAAACTTCGATAGTCGGCGAGTTAACTATCAAAGAAAAACACGAATGCAAACAACGATATTATTTCCGGATGGAAATTATATCGATCAATCATCATTCATCATTTATCTCTTAAATTAATTTACCATTAATTTATTCATTCTCCATTTCCTGTTTTCGTATATATACATAAATCCTTATTTTCAAAATTTAGAAAATATACGTTATTAATCATTGGAAAACATTTCCATCTCCTTTCCACGTATCACTGTCATTCCAGTATTCTTTACCATCTAACATTTCATTTTCTATGATTAGAAAATATCTCTGATTATATTTGGAAAACATTTCCAAAACTCATTCCTTGGGTTTAAACAGATGTTTAAATAAAACATCGCTATGCCAATTCAAATCATTACCTTCATTAACTATATTCACTTAACCAACCTTCACTATCAAACCTTACCATTCCTTGGTTAAGAAGGAAGTCAATCAAGTTGGGGTATAATTACCTCTCAAACCTTAACTGAACAACGTTTTAACTTCGAAATAGTCAAAGTTTATCTTTTTAAACCTTTAACAACTTCCTTGCGAACCTCACGAATTCTATTTACGAATCCACTTCTTTTATAAAAACATTGGTTATAACGATAACGTTATAATTCCTACTTTCGAGATATCTAACTTCAAATATAACTTTTATTCTTTAATTTTAATAAATAACTAAACAATTTATTAAATAGATAAATCTTGGTTTAAAAACCGGAAAGTAAATATTACTTTCCAACATTTCATATAATCGAATTTCAACGTATAATTCTCTTTCGAATAAACTCTATTCGATAACCCTTTCCTTCGAATAAACTATATTCGATAATCACTCTTCAAATAGCCATATTCGATTAACTCTAATCGATTTACCCATATCAGTTAGCTCTATTTGATAAACTCTATTCGATTAACTCTATTTGATTAACTCTATTGGATTAACTCTTTTTGATTAACCCTAATCGATTAACTCTTATCAATTTACTCCTATCAATTTACTCCTATCAGTGAACTATATTTGATTAACCCCTTTTGAATAAACTATATTCGATTTACTCCTTTCTCTATTCGAATAAACTATATTCGACCACTCCTTTTAACTCTATTCGAATAAACTATATTCGATATCTCCTTTTTACTCTATTCGAATAAACTATATTCGACAACTCCTTTCGAATAACTAACATTCAATAACTCCTTTCGAATAACTAACATTAGATAATCCTTTCGAATAACAAATATTCGATAACCCTTTCGAATAATAAATATTTGATAACTCTTTCGAATAACTAATATTTGATAACTTCTTTCGAATAACAAATATTCGATAACTTCTTTCGAATAACAAATATTCGATAACTTCTTTCGAATAACAAATATTCGATAACTTCTTTCGAATAACAAATATTAGATAACTTCTTTCGAATAAACTATATTCGATTAACTCTCTTCGAATAACTAATATTCGATAATCTCTCTTTTTCTATTCGAATAAACTACTTCGAATAACTACTTTAATTCTATTCAAATAAACTATTTCGAATAACTCCTTTAATTCTATTCGAATAAACTATTTCGAATAACTCCTTTTCGAATAACTATATTTGACAAATTCTTATCTTCGATTAACCAATTCTCGACAAACTCTATTTGATTAACTAACACTCGAGTAACTCTAACTGATTTAACTCTAATCGATTAACTCACTTCGAATAACTAATTTCGATTTAACTCTAATTGATTAACTCACTCTGATTAACTCTAATCGACTTACTCTTATTCAAATAAATTATATTTGATAACTCTATTCGATTACAAATACTTCCTTTTCTATTTGTCTATATTTATTTCATATAAATATTTCCTTTATATAATTCTATTTGTTTCTTAAATAAATATTTCCTTCTACAATTTTATTTATTTCATAAATATTTCCTTTTAATCTATTTGTGAATGTTTTACAGTTATTTCCTTTTATTTCTATTTGTAAATGTTTTTCAAATATTCCTTTTATTTCTATTTGTAAATGTTTTACAAATATTTCTCTTCCTATTTATAAATGTTTTACAAATATTTCTCTTTCTATTTGTAAATGTTTTACAAATATTTCCCTTCCTATTTGTTCTACAAATATTTTCCTTTATATTTGTTTTACAAATATTTTCCTTTGTAACTCTTTGATTTTAGAATTATTTCCTTTTATAAAAATCCTTTTCCTTTTTATATATAAAATCCATTGATTTTATATAAATGATTAATTTTCAAAATACACTTTGAAAATATCCCCTTTTTACATCCCAGTATTTCTTACGGTATTTAAAATACCAAATAACAGTGATCGATATCATTCAAACACGCATAATCCACAACAGATTATATATCACATCATATATTACAATATATGAAAAGAACAGTATTATAAATATTGAGGAATCCAGTTGGATCCCTCCAACCTGTTTCCCTGCATCACAGATGTTAACAATATAATTAACATCGATTTCATTTCAATATGAAATATTCTGCTAAACAGAATCAATATTTGATTAACGATTTATATATATACCCTTATCTATAATTTCAACCAATAAAAAAGCAATTCAACCAAACAGTTAACACACTGAAATCAACCAATAATTATCAGTTCCAAGAATACGTCATAGAAATATAACTGTTCAGAGTTGGCGAGTTTTACTCACATTGGACGATCATCGTTAATAACGATAACCATCGCTTGATTCAGATGGACAATTTATTTCGCTATAAATTGTAATGTGCTCCAATTGACTCGCGGTCAGTTCCATTGTGTAGTGTCCATCCATACGATCGTAATAGGTCCTGGATTATGCAATTCTGATTTCATACGAATGGGATATAAATTTTACAAGTTAATATGCAATTTAACTTTAAATTAAACTTAAAACATTATTCATTTGGGCTTAACTTTGTCTCCTGACCCAAATCCATAGTTGTTGACCCATTAGAACAAAACTAACCCGCACCATTATATTCATCTTCTCCGATCACAAGCATGCTCCCATAACGAACCCAACCACAACCGACGTTAATCCATGTTCCATTAAGCCATCAAATTCCAAGAAGTAACCACAATCAGCCAAACTACATCCACGAACTCTAGTACATGACTACCTCCCACTCCTTTCTTCCATCAAACGAACTGAACTCCAAACCACTTCATCACATACTCTTCTTTCCCGTTTTCAACTGAAGCCCTCCCCTTCTTCACATCTCCATTTCTCATCTCTTCCAACGGTCAACCTTCCTGTACCCCTTAACCCCAACTCGAGCAGCCCAACACAATCGCGACATGAGTGTTCTCGAGCCTGCAGTGCTCGCGTGAAACAAAAATTCACAGAATTAGCCGACGATTTGCATACAAGTGCGAATTTACATCCTCAGTCCAAAAACAACACCAGAAACAAGGGTTAACTCCTTAATCTCACCCCTAATCGAAACCTAGAATGCTAAAACCCAGCTGCTTCTATTTTACGCGACCAAGAATGGGACCGAATCCATCAATACCTATCTCAGATCACAGAGGATCGAATAACAATGTAATGACATTGATTTTGACGATCTTGGTTATCCGATATACAACACATATCGAACATCCAAGGATCGAAAATAAACGAATGGTTAATGAAAGAAGTTAGAAGGTGAGGATGGATAAGATAGAACTATTAGAATAGAAGAAGAAGAAGAACATCATCATCAGAGTAAACACGAATCTCACAGCGGAACGAATAAAATATAACATAACTTTTGAAATACAAACAGTATATGTATACAATAACATTGCAGAGTACAACACTTACAACAACAACGGAAATAAACAATAGCTATAAAATCCTGAAGCCTCCTGCTCCAAGCTCTCCAAGTGTATCTGTAAAATCCCGACTACTTGACTGCCCGTACAAATTTAGGCACCCAAGAGTTTAGGGAAAAAAAAAAAAACTCCGGGTCAGTCATAGGACTGGTGTGAGTAAAACAGTTTCAAACAGTTTGAACAAGTAAATGATATCTCATAAGATTGCGTCGTATAACGAAACGGGTTTTCCCTTGTAAGAATCCAAAATATCTTTATATCAAAAACCTTTTGATATTATAATAATGTCTATCTACCACAATATAATAATTATCTTGCAGAAACGATTTCATCTCACGTTCTACATATATAGTATAATCAAAACCACTAGCACGTATTGGGTAATGGATTTCCAACTATGGCAAGGTATGGAACCACCTTCCGATCAGTGTACTCTAGGAACGATACACTGGAGTTCAACAAGGACATCTTGCAACTCAGCCACACATGACCGACCACTCATTTCGCTTGAGTGTATCGAATGTACATCACCAACGATTGGGATCAACAACCGTTTCCAGTATATATATATATATATATATATATATATATATATATATATATATATATAT